>VZUI01023884.1:0-171915 GCA_013401135.1 Cettia cetti | reverse complement strand
CTCTTCTCTTCTCTTCTCTTCTCTTCTCTTCTCTTCTCTTCTCTTCTCTTTTCTCTTCTCTTCTCTTCTCTTCTCTCTTTTCTCAAGGTGACCTTGTACTAATCTAATCTATGTAGATAAAAAACCCCATCTTCTACCTAATGAAAAGATAAGATAAACCCACAGAGATTTGAGGTGTATGATACACTGTTATGTGCTTACAAACCAAAATGTATTGGCAGCACTCCAAATGTGTCCTAGAAGATACACAGAAATAAGACAGACAGGTAGAAACAATTATTGATCAAGACCTTTTGTACTGAGAGCTAAAGTTAATAACATTTTATATCAAAATCAAGTGTGGATCCTGAGGGTGAGAGATGTATTCTGAAAATATTTGGTTGTGCTTTGCTATGCACAGGCTTGTAAGGAAGCAATTCAAACTCAGTAGCATGGGGGTAGGGAAATGGAAGATCACAAACACTTTGGAAATGCAAGTGCTAATCAATCATTATTTGGTCTTTTTTCATCAAATGTGGCTACATGTGGCCAAACACAACTAGAATGGATTTTTTTAAAATTTAAAACCCCTTGGTACACGGAACAACCATTTCAGGAAAGAACAGGCAAATTATTATATTTGTAATACACATTTTAGTCATGCTGTTTAATTAGCGAGAACAAACATGGTCACAGTGTAAAATGAAGAACCTCAGTTAGGAATGGGCTGAGAAAACAGCTAAAGCTGCAGGCTTTGCAGAACAGAGCTGTGTTCCAGCTTAAAACACAGTTATTGCAGCCACAGAGTTGCTGGCACAAGTCTGTTTGGACACTTGGTACATTCTGGTATTTATTTTGTGTGGGCAGTCAGAATAAATAAAATTGGAAGTTAGCAGGAAGATCAGGTCAGTGTGGGAAAGATGGCAGAGGTGATGCCACAATTCCTGTCCTAGAACACAGGATTAATTTGTGGCAAGGCAGGGATGAGGATTGAACAGAGTCCAGAGCATCCCTCTGGTTTCTGAGTGCAGCACATCCTGCATGCAGGAGCCAGACTCCTTCAGTGAAGGTGCTGTGCTGTCAGATTGGCTTGAAGGAAGCTTTTACCATCAACACTTTGGGTGCAGTCTGTGCCAAACAAAATCACCACTACAGATTGAGACAACTGTGAGCAAGGAACAAAGTTGAGCATCCTGGCTGCATTTACCCTCTGTGCCTGTAAAACAACTCCTGTTTCAGGTGTTAGGAATTGTCTGGAGCCCTGAACTTGCATGTTCACAGCAGGAGGTTTGGAAACAATTTTACCTTTGTAGGCATTCTCACTCTCATCTCAAATTAATGAACTCAGGCTCTTTTCCTTGGGTCTGACCAACCACAGGCACGTTGTTTTTGTAGGGGCAGGTACATGACAATGTTTCTTTATTGTACAATTATGACTGGACTGGGGTTTTTTTCAACCAGAATTATTTTATCCTTTCCATTTCCTACCCGGCAAAAACATGTGTAAAATATTTTATTCTGTTTCTTCTACCAAGATTTGCTAATTATGCTACAAGGAGGAACCTTACCCTTTACTTTCTGTTACATTTGAAAAAAGATGCTTAAAGACAGTATTACCTGTAGGAAAGATTTCTGGCAGAAGAAATTTCTATTCTCACAACAACACTTAAGGCAAAGTTTGTTTTGATTGAACACTCTTCAAATGTTTTGTTGTTATGTTTTCTTTTTTTTTTTTTCCTTTTATACAAAAGAATAGCTTTTCTTTAAACCAGAAATTATAATCTGAAGTCTCTCTCATACTTTGGAGGTTCCCTCAGATGCTATAAAGAATATTTCTTGTTTCAGAACAAAAAGAGAAATGAAGATGTTCTCTATTTCCCGAGTGTCTGATCTGCATAACTGAAAACTCCGAGACAAATGGCTACTGGGAAAAAATCCCAAAGTATTTAAGTAAAACAGGATTTCATTTCTTGTGGAAAATTCAGAGAAAGTAGATTATTAAGTCATATACATTTGAAAAGTATGCTTTTCACTTTTTTTCCTTCTGTAATCCTCCTCACAACTGGTAATTTCACTGCTCTTTGTTTCCTTCAAGGCATTTTAAAAATAGACTGATATCAGGTCCCCAGGAGCTTCAAAAATCCCTCAAAATGCCATGAACTCCACAAGCAGGGCAGTATCCAGTCTTTCAAAAGGGTCCAAACACTACGGTGAGCTTCAGTTAAAACTTATCATCAGTTCATGCTCAATCACATTTTGAAATTGTGAACATCTTGTTGCCATTTCATCTCTCCCCCATCATTCCCGAGCCTGAATTCTCCCTCACCTCATCAGACACTGGAAATGTAAACATGGCTCCTTTTTACACCCTGAGCTGCTCCCATAAGACACAGTCCAGACCATCCAACCTTTGGAAGTACAGCTGTGGACCAAAATATTGGCAGCGCATTTCCAGATTATTATAATTATTGCAATAACATCTCTTCCCTCATGTCCAGGTGGGAATTCTGCATCTCCTCTCCCAGTGTTCTGTGCTGGACAGGTCCTGGGCTGAGCAGGGCAGCAGAAGGTGAGGGAGCAGCAGCAGACACCGAGGGGAACTTGGTTTTGCTCAGGAGTTTTCAGAGCAGGATTTACAGCTGCACAAGGCACAGTTGGCTGTGGCAGGGAGCCTCCTTTCCTTGCAGAAATGGAGGCAGTGAGATCCATGTGGAAGGTGGTCTTGTGCCTTTAGACCTTGGGAGAATTGTCCTCAGGTCCTCATATGTGGTTTTACCAGTTTAGTTGGCTTTGCTACTTTTATGCAGGTAAGTAAATGAAATTCTCACTTTACTTAAGCTTCGTTTTCCACTACAAGGTTTTTACACAACATGAGACAATCTGACTCATGACCTTGGATATTAAAATTAAATAGCCCACATGCTTGCATAATTTGCATGTGTCTCTGAACATCTGAGCTAACCTGCATTAAAGATACACCTCAGTAACCCTGGAGGCCAAGATCACCTAGCCAGGAGTTTCTAGGAAGTATTTGTCATGAAGTTGTGGCAATTACTGAAATGACTGTGCATTTCTTCTATTGATTGTTGGCCTACCAAAATAAAATTACATTTGGCTCCAGATAATTCATTTTCTCCACTTGAATATCGGTTTGCTCTGTGCTGAGACCTATCAATAAAAAAAATATAGTTAGTGGGCTGGATGTTAACATTTTTCTTATTCTGAAAACACCTTATTATAGACTTAAAAAAGAAGGTAACCACAGTGAGATAGAGATATGTAAATGTCATTTTGCATTTGTATTTTGTGAGTCTTGCTTCTAGGAGTCAGGCCACTCACAGACACCACCTAAATCCTGAGAGGTGTGCTTAGAAAAGTCCTCATGCAGACACAGAAAGGCACAGATGGTAAAAGGACGACCAGTGGCAGTAATTGGGCTGAAAGGATGTGTGGAAATTTGGATGAGGTAATCTCCTGCCTGTGGAGTCACTGACTGTCTGATTTGTGTCACTGCTGCCTGGTAATGTGGCACTAACAATTTAGAAGGATAGGAAACACAAGACAGGCGTAATTTAGACCAAGACGCTTGTCTTTGGTGCCTGGATTTTTTCCATGTGTTATCCATGTTTAATCCTGCAGACATTTTTTTCTTGAAAGCAGATACAATAATTGTATTAATACATCATTATTAATTAATCCATAATTAATAATTGTACATAGATGGCAAGGCTGGAAATTTGGTTCTGTGTTCATAGGGTGTGGCATAAAGGAGGCACCATTTAACTTTAGCTGTGATTTGTGCAGGGAACTTCGAGGATTCCTCACACAGAGAAGATGCCTTGGGTTGGCAAAGGCAGATGGAAATGTACCAGTCATTATAGAAGAAAATTATAAATACAGTAAGTGTTTATCAGCAAATGTGCTGGAATCTTTAGGGCTTGTAATGAGGGAGAATTTTTAAAATGTGGCAAATTTGAATCCAGTACTGTAATCCAGTGGTTAGTTAACAAACCCCCTCTGTCCCTGCCTCCTGCACAGACCCAGTGATCACACAATGCTACAGATGAACATATCAAACACACTCAAGAGGATTTGGAACAGAGGCTTTGATTCTTCTTCATCTTGTGGCCATTTAGTACCAGTCCAAGCCCCTCAGAATCAGGATAGCTCACACTCCTCTGTGCACATCCTCCCTGGCATGATGCTGGATGCTTCCCTGATTATTTACAGTCGCTTGTGGCACAAGCATTTCATTACACTGAGAGATGCACAGAGCCCCTCAGATACAACTGTGCACATTTTAACAGGTTCAGATCATTTTCCCTTGAGGTTAACATAATGATTCCTGCTGATTTCATTGAGCACTGGGCAGGGCCCTCCGTGCAGCTTTCACCCCATATGTTTCCAAATGAACATTTCTTGCCACTATTTTCAGGTTTATTGTAGCTTCCTTCTGCCTCAGGCAAGGAAAAACAACAGGACACAATGACAGCACATTATATTGGAAGTAGAATGATAAATTCTAAATAGATATAATTAGCATGTGACCCCAAAGAGACCTTCCTATAATTAATATTGAAATATGGTGCATGCATTATATAGGAAAACATATTGTGTATTCAGAGGGGAGCCTTTGGAGAACGGAGGTCTGTCTGTAATGGCTTGTCATTTTTTCATTTTAATCAGAATTGAAATTTCTGCACTTGAAGAAATAGAGAACGATCATTAAAAAACACTTGGACTTTAGAAAGACACCACCTGCTTCGTTTTCCTCTTTTTTTATTGTGACAGTGGTGTAAAAAAAAAACAACCCTTAAATCTTCAGCTGGGGAAATGTGCACTAATGGGGAAACAGACCTCTGAGGAGCGAGCAGACTGACAAGCTGTTCAGGAGCAGGAGGCTTTTCAGCAAATAATATTCACTCCTCTAGTAGTTTTTGGTAGATTATGTCATATCTACAAGTCCATACTTATTCCAATCCAGCAAAGTGAATGAGGAACAGATATATAATGAGCATCTATGAAAAAGGGAAAGAACATCTCAGATAGAAGGTGAAGATTAAGAGGGGCAAAGCCACCAGTGAGCTGGGGATGTGTTGCCTTCTGAGTGACATTCAGCTCCTATCACAGAACAGCTCATTACACAGTCTGTTTATACCAGAAGGAAACAAATATAAAAGTTAGTCCTTTATATTTCACATTAAATGAAGGGAGTTCAAGAGAACTGAAAGACTTCATTATGGGATCTGATACCACACTTTGTATTTTGCTGGGTCCTATTTTAAGTAAACTGAGCAATTTTTGTGGGTTTTTAAAAGACTTCATATCAAATATTTAATTAACATTCATTCTGCAACTTTAGAAGCTGAAGCTTTGGATCCAGGATATAATTTTTTATCAGAACGAATAAATATAAAACAGATGTTAAGCAGAGGCAATAAATTTCATCTTAATTGTAACTCTAGAGATGACTTTCATCACCAAAACACTTTTTTTTCTCCTCTGTAGTTTTAATTCTCAGCTCTGTAATTGCCAGTGCACTGTCCAGTTGTATTTTCCCTTCTATTAGTTCTTCCAGTTACATTTTTTGCCCTAAGATAAATGTGAGTGCACAGTCACGCTGTCAAGTAGTGGACTCAACAAACAGACTGTGCCACGGCTTAGTAGCTGCAAATTCAACATTTTGGGGTTTTGGTGGCAGTTCTGTCTGATGAGGTTGTTGCCACAGAAGGTATCTGGCATTTCTGTCCTGTAAATCTCCCATGTGTGACTGTACAACAGACGAAGGGATGGCTGGTATCTGCAGGCAGCCTGCCTTGCTTTGTGACCTCGCTAGAATTCCTCAGTTAAATGAAGTTTGATTTGAAGCAGAGCTGAAGAGAAGTTCTCAAAGACAACCCCAGATTGCAGTGGGAAGTGCTGTCAGTCAGTTACAGTCTGGCACTTCTCTCGGAGCTGCTGCCTGGGACTGATGTGTCTCTGGGTTTTGAACCATTGCCCAGTGTAAAACTGAGCTTTCAAACGGGAGTTCATTGCAGGCAGTGGAAAACATTCACAGAACTGGCACAATTGGCCCTAATTATTTGTTTTACCATGTGTTCTGAGTATTTTCTTCAGTTAATAATTATTCTCCGTTATTCTCGCCCTTTGCTAAGTAGTTGTTTAATATTGTGGTTGAAAACAATGGAATTCTTTTCTTACTGTGCTTTCCAACCAATTAGTTCTGGGCAATGGGGTTGCCCATGAAAACTCTTGATGTTGTCTCATGGCCAGAACAAATTAAAAAAAAAATAAAAAATAAAGCAAACCGAGGTTATTGTAGAGGAAATTATAGATTTCTGCACAATATTGCTCAGTATTTCTGCCTCTTGGCAAGTAAAGCCTTGGATGAACAACACAGAAAAAAGCTGAACTGTCTTGTGTGTGTTTTATTTACATTAAATGCTTTTCAAATGAATCTTGTACCGATCTAAAAGAATGCAGAAGAGGTTGCAAACAGATTTATTTAGGTGGGGGGAAAGAGATGGTGGGAAGCTTCATGGTGCTGGTCCTAATGATAATTGAACTTGAATTAATTGAGCATTCAAGCTGCTTGAATCTCCACATTTCCATGCTGTTCATTATATGAAAATCATATGATAAAACGCGATTTTATTTCTTAATTGCTGCAGAATGTTTGATTAGCTTTGTTTCCAGGCCTGTGCTGTTGTTTTTCAGTGCTGACAGCAAGCAGTTAATCTTTGGAATACCCTGCACCATGGGGGCCCTCAGACCCCAGCAAACACAACATGAAGGGGAAGGTTTCCTGGGCCAGTGTCTGACCCACAGTCACAATTTTTTATGATGCTTTGATAAGCAATTAAGCAAAGAACATGATATTTCAATCCAGTCCTATTGAAACCTACAGAATCATCCAACTGGGGGACTGAACTGGACTATTCCTGAAGACCACCAAGATTCTAGCATTCTCTTCTTAATTCCAAGCAGTCATTACAGGTAAATTACAAAACGTATTTTTGAGCTAAAAGTGCATTGGCCTCTCAGTTTCCCTGATTTTTCAAGCCCCTTTAAATTGTCCACTCACTTTCCTTGTTCTGTTAAATAATAAACACCAAATAAGAATCTCTGTCAGTCAATATTGCAAGTGGTTTTCTTTTGCCCTTTTCAAAGAGTGAATACCACTTTTAAGTTGTTACAAGGTACTAGTTGTACACAAAATAACGTTTCTGATGGTGAAACTGCCAGTTACACGTTGTAATTCCTTCATTGACTGTCAGACCTGTCATGTTGCAGAAAGGTAGGTCAGTTGAATTGATTATTAATGGATCTATTCAAAAATAAGCATTTAGGGTTTCCCTCTCCCCCCTGAAAAGAGCTGGCTACACCATTTATCTATGGAATGAGGAATGTCTTTATCTTTTTTAGCCAATTAACAAGCTGTGATTCCTAGAACAGTAATTTCAGGATTGTGCCATTTTTTTTTTGCCTATTCTTCATTTCTTCATTTCTTAAGAAAATATTAAAATTGCAGTTGGCCACAGCAGGACAGGCCCATGCATCACTGAAGAAACCAGTAATTTATGATGATTTTGGAACTCTATATTAACATTCCAGGCTGTAATGAAGTTTCATATTGAACAAGGTCAGGCCTGATTGTATGATTAAATAATTTGAAAATGTTATTAAAAGTTTGCATTTCTTTTTAGTTTTTCAGAATGAAATGTTTTACTTTGGGGCACTCCATCAATCAAACCCACAGAGGCTCTGTGAGGCCATGTTCATTCCATCACCTATTTAGGCATGCAGAGATCAGGTTAAACAAGAAGCAGAGGGGTTCTAAAATCTTCACAAGTGGGTTGTTTTGTTTTTTTTTCTTCTTTTCCTTCTAAGCTGGAAATGAGATATGTGTCAGTTGTTGTGGCCAGGTCTTTGCCATGCCTGGGCCATCATTCTGGGAAAGCTCCTGGCTTACACCTCAACCAGGTGTGTGCAGCTTTTCAGCAGTTATTCTTCTGTTGTGCTTCCAATTCATCTTCCATTTTTCCCAAGCCTTCAGGGGACAGAGCTGTGGACCTAAGGCACATCAGGAGCAGCATCCAGCCCTTGGGAATTCGATGGATTTCTCCTGACTCCACCTCGCAGCCCTGCAGCCCCTGTTTGCACAGGGAGAAGGAGACACTGAGCTGAGAGGATAGAGCTGAGATGTTTCTGAGCTTCTGGGAGACAGGCTGGTTAAACTCAGCTCTCCTAAATCCCTGAACCTAATCAATGTTTTGGGAAACATGTAGAAACTTTGAGCATATTAATGAAGTGATGTTTGGTAATGGATGACAGCTCCAAGTATGGGGTTTGAGCACAGGATGGGGCTTTTTCTCCAGGGATTTAAACATTAATCTCTACAGCCCCTTAAACACAAACCAGGGGACAACACATTAATACTTTATGTACTTTTAATTGACTAGGACTGTTATTGAGTTTGCTCTTTGCAAACCCCCATTAATATCCACATTTCTTGTTTGGAAATCTGTAAAACTGAATCCTTCTGCAAAATTACCCTAAGCCATCTTTCATCCTGCTACTTAGCAAGGACCTTTGGTCCTTGTTTCTCGCCTCTTTTCCGCAGCTCTAGCACTTGTCAGTTTGCATTATGCACGCCTGTAAACAGCAGAAAATTAAAAAAGATATTATCCAGGTAGAAGGTCATGGAAGTTTTAAAATGCAGGCTTTGAATAATCCCAAATTATAATTGCGGTGTTAAATTTAGTGTGTGAGTGCCTGTATAAATGTATAGCTGTATAATGCATATACACATTCAATGTTTATTTAAATGAATATATGTATATATCCAAACCTTGTAGATATTTCCTTCCATTGTTGGAGCAAGGCAGGAGATTTACCACTGGTATCAGCAGTGTTGGATGACGGCAAGAGAAAAAACACTAAAAACAATTGTCAAGTATGTTTTGTTCTCTGGATTTGCTTTCTTTTGCTTTGGAGGTAGAGCTGATCATCCTCCTGGAGATCTCAAAGCACCTAATGAGGAAAGAGATCCTGAAGTGAATGCTATTGTTTGAGTCAACCCTGCAGATGAGAAGAAGGATGGGGAGGCAGCGTGCAAAATTTAGAGCAGCTCCGAATTTTCCCGGAAAACATGTCAAGGAAAAAAAAAATCTTCACTGCTGGTATTTTTGCACTACGTTTTCAGCATTCACAACAAACTCAAAATGCCAAGGAATGGGGAGTGCACTCTGGATGAAATGAGAAGTGAAGTGCTGAGTGGCTGGTTTGCTCCCCTGTCTTTGGGAAGGCAGTGATGGTACAAAGGAGCCCTGGGACAGGGATTGCTCGGGCATCAGTGAATTTCCCATGTCTGCAATCCACCTTCCGATACAGAGGGTGCAGGAAGGGAGTGCCTGAAGAGCTCAGCAGTACAAAGCCAGCAGGATGGTTCCAGCTGCTGCCTTCCAGCTGCTCTGCCTCTCATCACACCCCCAAAACTCTGTACCCAAATCCCAAGGGAAACACCCGTGGTCTGACACGCTGGGCACGGCCGAGCTGGACTTGCTGCACTTTTTGGATCTCCAAGTTTTGTTCTCCTTTTAACAGTCTGAACTGTAAAATAATAAATGTTCATTTGCAGAGTGTTATCTGCAGGCCTTGCCAGAGATATGTCATCTGATTATGCATGTAGGTAGCATTTAACATAATCTGCCCTGACACATTCATAAGATAAGACAAAAATAGTGTTTTATCACTGTGCAGTAGCAGCCTCTTATCAAACTCCAAAGTCTTAATTAGGGATTTCTCTCCAGGTCCCCACTTCCCTGATGACCATATAAATGTCTCAATTAGATAATTAATACAGGCCATAATGCATGATAGTGTACAGCAATTTAAAGCCCTAGGCAGGGAGTTCAACACAAATATTTCCCTTTTCTATTGCTGGGAATTCAGCTGGATACATACACAGAGAAGTTCCTCTTACAATATTGATCCTACTCTTTAAATTCTTTATAGTTTCTGTGAGAAAATGCTATTGTCTCCATTCTTCACAAACTCTGAGAGAGGAGAGGATATCGGGTTGTTTATGATACTTGGCATGAATCACATTTTGCATTTTATTTCAAATTGTAATCAATATTTGGTCTGTAGTTTGCAGAATAATGTACATTCTATGGGGTGAAAACCTACCCAGTGCTTCATTTATATTCAAAATACATAATCCCTATTTTTCCTTAACAGAAAACTCCTTGCAGGTTTAAACTGGGGTTTTGAAGTTCCTTATCCACTTCTGCCACTGTAGGAATTATGTCTAATATTTAAACAAGTTTTTAGTGAATCTGACTAACACTGAGAAATCTTAGTCTCAAAGTAATACAAAGCCACATTTTCAGATTTTTCTCTCTATTTTTTCTTTAAATGTAAGTAGTTGTATTTGTTTTTTCCAAATAATTTCTGGGGATAAAACAGTCCGTGACAGAGTTCACAGTGTGTGTGACTCTTGTCTCCAAAACGAAGACATTCAAATATGAACCTCTTTCCTTGTCCAGCCAGGAACAAGTGGGGAAAAATTAGATTTATTTCCCAGTAAGAGGCAGCTGAATAGGTGGGATCCTCAATTTGGAAGACCTCCATGTTTGCTCCTGAAATTGTGGAGCAGTGTCTGATCCAGGCTGTGCATAAACAGGACAAAAGGAGCTGAAAATTGAATATTTTCTCTCTTTAAATCTCACATGGTCAGAAAGGTGATGCCAGAAACCAGAGTTAATTGTACACGGCAAGATCTGAGGCCAAATTTACAGGCAACAGAAATATAAAAATAAAAGGTTATCAGAAAGTCAGCTGATAATTTGAAATTCAGGTGAAGAACTGAGGTCACTGCTACTGAATTTGTGGTATTTTCTTGGAGATAAACAGTAAGGTATCAGCAGTTCAGAAAGTTTGCTTACAATTGGATTTATCCTGAAGAAAAAGTCTGTTAAAGTAAAAGAAGGAAGTGCATGAACAGTGGGAAAAGACAGAGAGACAATCCAGCCAGACTGATGCCACCACACAGAGCTGGCCTTGGGAAAGTGGATTTCAATACTTGGAAAATATTATAACAAATTGTAAAATTCTTGCGTCACAAGAGAGATATTAAAGTTGGCATACACTGATTAAGTCTTGGAAAACCTGGGGGTGATTGCAGAGAGGCCAAGATCTCTGGTGGTGAAGATACAGCTAAACTCAAAAACTTCCCTGAGAAATTGTCCATCACTATAAATTTATTTCTAAATATGTAAATGCATGCCTGCAAAATGGAAATGTCAGAAGAGTCAGAAGAACCACACTGTTTCCGGACTTGCACCTGACCCTGTTCATGGAATTTGAATTTTGCATTTCTGCTGCTCTCTCTAGAGGACATTTTGGAGAGCTGCTGTTCCTTACCATTGTTTGGAGCTCAGAAATTATTCTATAATTTCTATAACTATTATTCTATAACTAACTCATACAAAGTCACTTTGAGTATTTTGGCCACTTACCCTAAAATTGAAAATGGTTCCTCCTTCTGTTCAGAGTTTACTTATTTTACAGCTGTTATACTCATTTCTATTAGCTTTTCTGGTATAAAGCTGATTTACCTGTGATATTTCTTTCTCTCCTGAGAAATTCACATGCATCTCTAACATCTTTCTCAGCTCCATCCAAAAAGGGAGGGAAAGGGGTCACATGACAACAAATTTATGGATATTCAGGTATTGTGGCATTTCTATCAATAAATCATTTGGTTTTTTTCAGGAAGAACCTGCAACCTCTACCTCAATATTTTTCTGAAGCACAGCTAATGCACAGCAGCTAAAAATAATCTCATGGAACAAAAATGAAAAAACACAGAGAAGTCAATGCTGTGAGTTAACACTGACATATTTTTACCAGAAAAAGACCAAAGAATCAGCAAAGCATCAGCTTGTTTCAGCAAAATTTATAGTAGTAATCAGTTCCTGTACAGCTTTGATACCCTTTTGGCTTTTGATTCTTGATTTAAAGCACTTCTCAGGGAATGTTGTGAATAAACCAGCACCCTCCATACAAATACAGTTCACAAAAGGCACTAATCCTCTCTCCAGAAGTTCCACCTCCTTTTTTAAAGGATTCTACTCAGCAGAGCAGCTCACATGGGCAGATATTCATCGGGTTTCAGTGTGAGGCAATGTTTTAGGGTGCTCAGATCTGTTGAAAACTGCTGACTCCCAGGCTGAGCTGGGCCTGGCTGCAGACACAGCACCCCACCTGATGGGTGTGTGAATACAGAGCACTGAACCTGCTCCCTCAGAAGCTGAGAAATCCACCAGCAGAGAGTGTGGGATCGAAGAACCTGAATGTTCACTGTCCCACCTCTCGTCTCCATCCTTCAGTTTTGTAGAGAAAAGGAGTAAACTCCTCCCTGGACTGTGCTTAACCAAGTCCCTCCTCCTCCTAAAAATCAGGACAAAAGCCTCCTGACTCCTGAACTCTGCATTCCTGGGACTGCACAGCTTTGCTCACTGATCCCTCCCCAGGACAGAGAGGCACCACGGGTGCAGAATTGCTTGGGGCAAGGGCTCACAGTACTGCAAAATGTGGAATTTGTCAAGATTATCCTAAGTCAGGATGCTCCTTGATGTAAGATCTTTGTTCACTTCCAATCAGCAAGACAGGAAACCTCAAAGTGGAAGCAGAGCAGCTGCATCTCTTAGTCAGGACATCCAGGAATTAACAAACCTTAGGGATGTGTTAACATCAAGATATTGATGTATGTCTACAAGTTGCTAATTCAGCAACACACTCAAGGCCCATGGATCTTAGACTTGAATATATTTATTATAATACTGAAAACCACACCTACAGACCTGTCTGAGAGTGCAGAGGTGCAGGTGTCAGCTGGAGTTTTGTAATCCGTACAGAAAATACCAACCAACCATCACAGAAGGGAGTCACTAAATCCAAATTTCTGTGTAAAACTAATGGCACAGAAAGCCCAGTGGTGGTGCTTGATTTGTGGAATACACGGAGCATCCAGGCTTGCACAAAGTGCAAATAAATAACAAATGTCTCTCCGGTGTGTAGCCATTGGCTTGTTGCACACCAGGTAATGAATCCAATTTTGTGGGTAAAACTTGGGCGTCAAAATGCCAAAACAGCTCCTCTGCCTGCTGCATTTCCACTTCTCCTGGGACTGAGGAGAACAGAAGTTGCAAGCTGGCATTCTCCTTCTAAATTTCCACCCTATTTTTCAATTGCATAATTTTTGGAGAGTGGAAAGGATTATATCTACATGTAGATCTGTGCTCCAGAAAAACGATTTTCTACTTTTTTTTTTTTTTCAATTGATAAAAGAAATGGAGCATCTGTTTAAAAAATACGTTCTAGAATAATTGTAAGTATTAAGTTTTTTTCTCAAGTTTTATTTGGTAAGTACTTCAAGTTCTAACAACCATAAACTTGGAGAAAACAATAGTAATAATTGAAAAGGAACAGAAAGAAGGCAGACAAAGCTCTAAAAAAAAATTAGAATTGTTTTCTGTAATCCTCTCCTTCAGATACTGTATAGCAGGGCTCAATCTTTGGATTTCTTTAATCTTTTGGATTGGCCTGTTCTCCCCCCTGGTTTATCCAGCGGCACAGAGGGATTAAATCAGAGTAATGGACACTTGTTAAGTGTCTGCATCAGTCTGATCGGCTCGGCAGGGCCGTGGGTTGCTCCTCGCTGGGAGCTGCGGTAACGCGAGGATGCTGCGCTGTTTAGAGCACCACTTAGTGGCAGAAGCCGACCTCAAATCCTCCCCTTCTCAATGTGAACCTGAGGAAACTTCGTTCTGAGGAAAACCAGCCTGGAAGAGCGCATCCTGCTCCTCTCCTGAGCGAGGTGCCGGCTCAGAGCCCCGCCGGGCTGAGCCAGTGCCCGCAGCTCAGCATCCCCGGCTGGGGCAGGCAGTGCCGGCACATCCCTGCCCGGCCTCTCTTCTTCATCCCTCTCCCCTCTGCCTGTTCCTCTCATCTGACTGTGCCCACAAAGGCATTTTTGCCTGTGTTAGGGGCTGATTGAAGCATTTGACCTCGAGCTGTGGGTAAATAAACAGGTGCTTCTCTCTACCTGTTACACTTGATATCAACAAAGTGACCAGAAAATAGGAAAACATCACAAAGCAGGCTGAGGATGTTCCTTGCTTTCAACAGCCAGAGCATGTCCAGACAATTTGGGCAGGTATTTTTCTCTGCAGGACCCTGAAGCAGGGATGTTTATCACATCATATTGAAAGAACTTGTTCTCTGCATTGAATTTTAACAATGTTAGCATGAACCTCCTAACTTTGGGGATATAAAGAGAACTAATCAGTGTTTAGAGGTAACAGAACTTACAATAACATCAATGCCTGGAAAATTAAAACAGACAGATAGATACCCCTTTTCTCACCAAAACTCTGCACCCTCCAGAGGGATATTGTGCTGTCATATCACAAAGCCTGCTTGGGTGAGACAAAAGGGAGCTTGATCAAGACTTATAAAGTAGAATTTGCTCTTTGTTTTCCAAACACATACTGGACAGGCAACAGCAGACTTCAGGTTTAATTTAAATAGCACCATCTCGTGTGCCATTGCTCTGATTTTATTTTTCTGATTGTTGTTTTTCAGATACAACTCTCTTCAAGCCACAGGTTAGCACAGGATGGTTGCAAGTGAATACAAAAACAGTAATGGTAGAGATGACAAATTCTGTTCTTACTGTAAAGCTCCTCATGAGCTTTTGCAGTTTCTTCCCAAAGCCCCCTCAGCTATCCTACTTCTAGCCACATCAGTTATTCCAACACAGTACTGAGAAACAATTTTTTCAATCAGTTACGTGTCCAAATTGCAAAGGCAATGGCTCACAGAGTTGTGTGTACAATTACTGAGATTCCATGCGTGCATTGGGTAATTTCTCACATAAATGCACTTAATTAGTCATCTGTGCATGAGTTTTCCTATTTGCATACATACTTAGGGCAATTTTGCATGCAAATTAAACACTTTATATATATATATATATATATGTAAAAGTTCGACTCTCATCATGTTTACTAAACAGAAGCTTATGTTAGATCTGGAAGAAAATAATTGAGTTGTCTGACAGCACACAATACAATGTGGTAGCTTGCATATGGATTATTACAGTGTCTGCATCCTGCTGAGGTTTTCCCAGAAAGGTTATTAGATTTATCCCTCATAAAGTACTTAAGGATCAGCTTGCAAATAACAATTCTGGTGAAATATCTGCATAGGTGAAGTCCAGGTTGCCACAGCTTGCACCAGACATATTTTGTATCTGTTGTTAAAATCTTAAAAATGTCCCATCTAAATGCTGTGCTGCTCCTGGGCTACAATCAAACCTGATCCACGATTCTGCCATTTTCTACTGATGGATTAGCACAATCAGAGTCACTTAAAATGAGCTTTATTAAAACACAGGCCTGCCAGTAGCTCACACCAAAAGATGGTACAGGAATATCGTCCATAGATTTCTCTCTCAAAGACATAAAAATCGTTTTTCAGCTGGGGGTTACCCAGTCTTAGATGTACCAATATTTTTAGCACCTGTTTGTGTGTCCAGTCTGTTCCAGTCTGACTTGAAAGCCTGTGTGCAGCTGGGAATGAATTAGGGGATGTGAGACCACAGGATCTGCTGGTCAGAGTTAATAGGATAAATGCAGATAATCTTGTTAGATGAACGCATAAACTTGAAAATTAATCTTTGGAGTTCAGGCATTTCTAGACACTGGCAAAAGCAGCAGTTACTTCATGTGCAAAACTCCACCAACATCAAAACCAGCCTTTATCAGCTGAGCAGAAGTCAGGTGGTAACTACCAATGGTAGTTAATAAAACTTTAACCCCTGCGACCCTACACTTTCTCTTCCTTTCTCTTTATGCATGTGTGGAAGACTGGTTTTTATTATTATTGGCCTGCAGTCAGTCCACATTATTCATACATGTGATGTTCCTAAATAGTATCCTTTCTCTTATTTCTAGGCTTTATTTCACTAAGGCATGTAATATTGGTATTGGTATGTAGTATTATCATATTATTATCCTCATTTGTAGCTAAATCACTGTTTCAGATAGTTAAATTAATTCTGTATACATCTTTAACTTGACAGGAATTGCAAGGAGGCAAACATTGTAAATTTCTCACTACTTGTCCTAATTGGAAATACACTGCATTACTTTGAGTATGGGATATTTTTTCACAAAATAATCCCTTACAGGAGCACATCTCTCCCTCTCTCCCCCCTCTCCCCAAGTTTTCTCATCTTTTCAGTTCCACTATTAAAATCCATAGGTTGTCAAAGCTGCCTCTTGCAAAGTGCTTTGTCTTCCAGGTGGTTTTTTGACCAAAAATGCTGACAGCTCCAGAAAATTACTTCATATTAAACAGGTAACTGGGGCTTTCTCTGAGGAGTTCTGCCTCAGCATTTACCAGGCACACATACAATTTAGAGTATCTGCTGCAGTGCAAAAACCGTTGGATATACTTCTGAGGAAAAATATTTGTGAAGAATACCAACAAGCTGGGTGCCACAAAAGGCTGAGAGAGCTCGGAACATCGCTTCTATTTATGTTTTATCTCTGTGCAGAGGAAAACATTATTTTTCTAGTAAAGAAGAAAAGAATGTACTGTAATATTAGAAAGGCTGATCTGGACCTCATGTTTTTGCTAGGTAAAAGAATGATCATTTATTAATATTGCTCCTTGTAGCAGGGTAACTTGAGATTTGGACTGGAATAAGTTACATTACTGTGAAAATTTCAGTGTATATGAGGCCATGTTAATCAGAAGAATGCAATGGTGATGAGAGTTGTTGCTATAAACAATAGCAACAGTATAAGCTACAGGTCTGAAAAATTCTCATTTTTTTTCAGCTGCCCCTTAAAAAAAAATTTATGTTTATATAAATTTAAGGTTTTCTGGTGCTTGAATGAGTAAAAATTAAAGAGCCATAAGGTTTGACAGGTCAGATCCTGCCCCTTCCCCTGGTACCTCACTGAATCTGAGAGTGAGCATTCCAGTGGCACAGGAAATCACAGGCACTGGACATTTTAGAAAAGACATTTTTCTCCTGAGCTGCTGAGGGTGCATGGAGAGGGTGGGGAGGAAATCTCTGGGTTTAAGTTAGTTTTTGGCAATGTTTCCCCATTGTTGTTCCAGGTAAAGCATGTGATGACTCTTCAGGTTACTGTCTGTTCCTGAGGTGATGGCACAATCCTGCTTAAACATGTGCTCAACTGAGGAGAGTCTTAAAATCAGTAAGTTTGTGAAGGGTTTGGGGAAACTGGGAATCTGTGGCCTTCCTCCTGCTTGTAAAATCACAGACTGGCTATTCATCTCTTTTTTGTACTAAATCTGATGAGATTTCATAGTTTCCATGAATATCAAGCATTTCCTCATGAAGCAGCCTGGGAGCTGCCTGCCTGCTGTGTCAGGGAGCTCTTGCAGTTTATTCTCCTTGGTGACTCTGAGAACAAACCTAATTCTGCTTTTCTGCTTTCTTTTCCTTTCTATTTTTTTTTAAATATCACTTTTTTAAACAGTCCGCTGCAAAGATAGGGATCTATTAAGTTTCTTGGTACACTTTTTTCTTTGTTTTTTTTGCAAGAATACAAAAAAATTGCAAAAAAAAAAAAAGACAAAAAAAAAAAGACAATACAACTGTTAACTGTTTTGCACAGGTCAGTTTTGTTTTACAATATTTTACAAAAAGTTGCATTAGTGTAAGGTGTGTTACCTCACCTAAGGTGAAAGAGACATAGAATTGGGAATTTCAAATTGATTTTAATACAGCCATTGCTGGCCTGCTGCCACTAATGCCTGCACAGCTCAGTGAGGAGACCACGGTGTGCCTCATAATTGGAGGTCAGACTGCACCAAAGCTGGCCTCCCTTGGTCAGTGTAATTAAATGAGGAGGAAAGGTTTGTACAGGGCCTCTGAAGCTGTGTTTTCCTCAGTGCCATCCGCATGACCAGCTGGGAAGAAGATTCCCTTGGATCCACAATGTGCGGATGAGTAGGTAGCGTAAAAGAGAGAAGGTTCAAATCCTTTGGCATTGCAGCCTGTCTGGCAGGACTGAAAATTTCAGAAGAGCTGTTTGATCATGGAGATAGCTGTGTCACCCCCACCATTCCAGCACACAGGGAGCAGGGATGGAATCAGCTTGGACTGAAGCACAGTCCATTCCTGTTCGATGTGCCCTTTTCTTGGGGATTCTTTCTTCAAGTCACCTTCTCCTCTGTGATTCATCATTTTGTCTTTAGATTTTGTACTGCAGCCAGATCATAGGCAATCCAGAATGTTGAGCTGTGCCCAACTATTCAAGTAGTTCCAGTTGCTGTTACTTAAAAATTACATAAATGTACCAACTCTGGTTTTTACCATTAGTTATTTTCCTTCTGATCCTGCTTAGGAGCATCCTTTGTTTCTTCTGTTGGTTTCCATCAAGATCTGGTAGAAGTCTTTCTTTTCCTGATCATTAATTTCTCCATAGCTCTGATTTACATTTCACTTTACTGTTCAGTTTCATCTTGTCCCCTCTTCTCTACACATCCTTAAAAGATCCCAAATGCATATTAAATCTGAAGGCATTTCTCATTCATCTCATTTTTGAACTGCTGTCACAAACACATAATTTGCCATTATCTGTCAAACTCACCATTATTTCCTCTTGTGTCCTTTGTTACTACTTGTGACACAAACCCAAATTAGTAATAATGACTCTAAACCACTGGTCACCCAGCTGTCTCCTACTTGAAAATCAAGGATCACCAGATCATAAGAAGAAACCCACAGTAAGGTCTGTAAACTGTATTAATTCATTTTCTTCTTGTTTATCACACCTTTTTATAAGACTACTCTTTATGCTTGGAATCTTGGCCACAACTATTTACTTGAGTTCAGCGAAATATTTACTTGTCAGAGAATTAAAGGGGTTAAGCCAGTAGGAATATTTCCCAGATAAGGAATTCAGATATCAGCCCTAAGCTAGGAAGGCAAAAGCCTCTTGAGACTCTGTTTTCTCACCTCCTGTCCATTTAATTTGTTATTCCCATGCTTTCACGCACTTGATGGCTGCTTGACAATTTTATTGTATGTTGTAGAGTCCCTCAGTGATCACACCTCCCTCTCCCTGTCTCCCTCTCCGTGGTCACACAGCTCACATCCGATACTCATCTCCACCACTAAGGGTTCCATTGTCCCCTTGGTGTGGATGTGCAACTCCCACTGCTGTCAGCAGGAATTGCATGTATGCATCGAGGAGGGGCAAATCCCTCGTGTGCTCTGCGCTCCTCGTTATCCTGGCACAGTCAGCTCTGTAGATGTCTCGTCTATGAGCCTTTTATTCTCTTGAGTGTTGTGCACTACGGCAAGTTGCCTCCTAGGATCAGCAGTTTTGCTCTTGAGGTGTTTAGCAAGTTGATTTACTGATTTACTCTGAAATGTCTTCATCCCACCAACCCCATATCTTGTAGCATTTCTGTGTTAGATGGTGGAGCTTCCTATTTCCTTTTTGTGCCAGAACACCAGTTCCTAACCAGTCTCCCAGCAGACTCCAAGTGAAGCAAGCCCTCCCAAATAACATATGTTCAGGCCCAGCTCAGGCCTGCAAGATGAAAAATTGGGAAAAATTCGGTAGGTACAAAAATGTAAATGGCATATTTTTAATTTTCCTTAAAGCTCTGAAGGAAGACATTTTATAAGCACTTCATGTGAAGTGCTGCTAAACAAGGAGGTAGTTCAAATAGTAGCTAATCAGTTAGAAAAACTGTAATTCCTTCCAAAATTAATTGGAGTGTTGAGGGTTGAAGGAAAATGGCAGAGCAAAAGCAACCACACACATGAACCAGAGATTTCCACTGTCTGAACATGGATCTGGATTCTCCTCTGCTCCTTCTGGAAACACCTCAGTTTGGGAGGCACCTGCTGCTTCACACCGGCCACTGTCACTGAAAATACAACCGAGAATTCAACTCCATTTGCAGCCTCATTCCTTGAGCACAGAGTTTGTTACCACAGCTTAGAAAAGTGGGATGGCAAACTAGTTTGGGAAAAAAATCAATTTGCCATCAGATTAGAAATCAACTGTAAACATGTTGAAGAATTCTATTTTTTTTTTTCACTACTGCTCTGCCTTTTCTTCACAATCTGTTGTGGTGTCAGACTTATTTTGATAATACTTGTAGAACTTGTCATATTACCAAAGTTATCAAGCAGAGCGAGCACTTGCACAGCAACAGCTGTGCAGCAGTCCAGCAAGAGTCAAAATAACTGGCCACAGATATTGGAAAAAGAACATCCACATTGTAGTTGCCCAAATCTGAAATATCCTCAGTAGTCTCCAGAGTATTTGTAGTTTTATTTAAATAGCAAGTGCCCTTAAACCTGGAAAAATCTGCTCCAAACTTTGAAACTGAGGATAATGATAAAAGGGGAAAAAAATTAGATTTTTTATATATATAAGGATTTACCTTTGCTGTGATAGTGTCACTCAATTATTTCTGCCTCTGTGGAAGTGCTTAATGAAAAAGGGTCTACATTAAATTCAATACAATGATGGCATTTATTTCATGTTATATAACAAACTCAGAAATACTTGTTTAAAAACAAAATAAACCCCATAATCCACTAAGACTGTAAATTGGTGGGGTTGGAACAATCTTTTCATTATTCTTGTCCACAGAGCTCAATACAATGAGGCCTCAGTTCCTCGCTAACGTCTCTAGGTGTTAACACAATGCTATTAAATCTACTCAATAGCCAAAGATGCAGCCAGTGGATTTATGTGTCTCATTCCTTGGGAAACGTGCAAATCCAACAGAATAGTTTAATGGCTGGATTTTTCAGCTGCAATGTCTGATTTTGCACGTACATCAGATAACATGCATCTATTTATGCAAATTGCTGCCGGATTTATAAGCACAAAACACTGGTGCCTGGGAACTCCTATTTGTGGCATTGAGCTGGATGGGATTTGGGTGCCAGGGTACTGCTGTAGGAAAAGAGCAGCAGCCACACTCTGCTTGAAACTGCTGCTTTCAGTTTTCTGTGAGACTGACTGAAGTTTCACTTTCTGCCCCTGTGTTGATCTGCCTTTATTTTTACACCAGAAATTTGCTAGTTTAGTGGAGTTAGCTTCCTCTGCTACTGATGTGGATGTGGATTAGGCCTGACAAGCCTATTTTCCTCTAAAAAAAGCAGGGCCAGGCTCAGGCTGGTTCACAGATACAGCTGAGGAGGCAATCCTGGCACTACTCATTTCCCTACCCTATCCTGAGTTTTTCACCTCTGGATATATCAGGTTTTTCCTCCCCAGTATGTAATTTTTTATAGATTTTCTACTTCTCCCTCACGCTACCTTTCCCTCACAGCCTGGGCTCTGCTCTCCTCACATGATACACTCATGAACCTGTGGACATAGATCTTTCCTGTGAACACACTTTCTTTTTCCTCATGGGATACACTTGGTTTTCACCTGGGCATGTTAGTTTCTTGCCCACTAAGAACATCATTCCAGGGCTGTGTTAATTTCCCCCTGCTTGTTCCCTTGTGGGAACATGTAAAGAGGGCTAGAGGAAATGACCTTAAATTGAGACAGGGGAGATTGAGATTATATGTTTGAAAAAATTTTCACTGTTATGGTGGCCAGGCATTGGAACAGGTTGCCCAGGGAGGTGGTGGAATCAGAGCTGTCTGTTCTGGTGCTGGGTGATGGTTTGGGGGTGACAGTGGTGATGCTGGGTTGATGGTTGGAATTGATGCCCAGGGAATCACCGAATCTGAGCTGGAAGGGGCACTGAAAATCTGCAAATCCAACCCTTAAATGATTGGCAGGGATCAAACCACAACCTTGGCATCACCAGCGTGTGCTCTGACTAGCCCTAAAGATGTGAACCCTGAGGGCTCCATGATCTCCCTCCATCATCTCTGCACATGCTGGTTGGTTGCTTTGGGGTTCCTTCCCACAAAAAACACAGATTTTCACAACAATTTGGACATGTTAGTTTCTTCTCAGACAGATGAAGCTCCCAAGGGTTGTGGAGCTTGGCAGGACACTGAGAGAGGAAGCGGCAGAGCCACCAAAACCCTTTCCCCCTTTCACCACTATCACCACCATCACCATCACCATCACCATCATCATCACCACACCATTGATGCCTTGGGAAGGCTGACCTGAAACAGAGACTGGACAGAGCTAGAGAATAAAGTAGGTATTTATTGAAAGGCCTTAAGGGTACACGCTAGGCAGAACAAGAGCCTGGCCAGGGCTACACCCAAGGTGGACTTAGAATGGTCACAAAATGGCTGACCTGTCACAAATTCTTATACTTTTATAAGTTTTGGTCCATTTACATATTGGGATTTAATTGTCCAAGTACAGCGTCAGGTTGTGAGGTCTCATTCTTCTTGTTTCCTCTCTTCAGTCCACTGTTGTTTGTACTTTTGGGCCTGAAAGTTGTCCTTGGTCTTCAACAGGAAAAGGATTTGTTTTGTTTCCCTATTCTGTGAGGAAAGCTCACTAGTACTTAATATGAGGCTCAGAACTGCACCCCTGGGCAGCACAGAACCTGAAATCATGAAAGCTAAAGCTTAAGGCATTGCCATCACAGCCATCACCACGATCACTGCCATCACCGCCATCGCCATCACCATCGCCATCACGCTCACCATCACCATCACCACCTCCATCATCATCACCTTCATCCCCCCGCTCCCGCTCCCCCCGCGGCGGGGCGGCGCCTGTCGCTTTAAGTGGCGAGTGCCCGCGCGCGTGGGGCGGGGCGCGGGGGCGGCGCGCGGCGGGCGCTTCACCTGCAGCCCGGAGCGGCTGCGGGACCCGGCCGGCTCCGCTGCGCTCCGCACCGCTCCGCCCGCCGCCGACATGAGGGCCGGTCCGAGGCGGCGGCTGCTGCTGCTGCTGCTGCTCCTCCTCCTGCCCGTCTGGGGCTCGGCGGCGGTAAGTGGGGCGCCCCGGGGAAGCGGGGCGAGGAGCCATCCCCGCCGCGGCTCCTCCGCGCCCGCCGCGGCAACTTCGGGCTCGGGGTGTGAGGATGGTGGTGGGTGCGCGGAGCTCCTGCCGCTGCCCCCGCCGCTTCACCCCCCCCCCCCCCCCCTTTTTTTTTGAAAAATCGAATCGCTGCTATGCAGTTTTAATTGTTTGGTTGTTGTTTTTTTTTTTTTCCTGAGCCGCCTCTCAGGTGCCGCCGCGGTACCGGCACAAGTTGCCCTCCGAGCTGCGCCTCGCCGGAGAAACTTCGGCGGCAGCGGCGCGTCCCGGCTCGGAGCCGCTCCGAACCCCGCGGAGCCCCCGCGGCCGCTCCGCGCCGAGCCCCGCTCAGCCCGCGCCGCGTTGCAGCCCCTAACTTATGTTTTTACAAGCTCGCACACCCACGGAGCGCGCCCGGATCGTGCTGGGGGGGGGGGGGGGGGGGGGGGGGGGGGGGGGGGTGATGCTCTGAAAAGTTTGGGATTTTTTTAGGGTTTTATTCCCACGCAGCCTGAAATTGAATGGTTTCTGTAGAACATCAACAAGCGCCTGAACGCGTGGTTGCAGTGTAACAGCGAGCCGAGCGGCTGCTGGGTTTCGGGCTGGGTTGGCTGCGGGAACAAGAGCCGCTTATTTTTCTGCCTCGATAGCCCGGTGCCAAGTTGAATCCGTGAGGATATCCCGAGCCTTGTGGAGGCGACTGGGTGCTCGGGAATAGCCCCGATGCGCTCTCGTCTAGCGAGCACCGCTCTAATAATGGGGCGATTTCAGATTCAAAGTCCGCTATCCTCGATGAGACCCTTTGAAACGTTTCCTAAGGGCAACGTCTTGCCAGCCACGGTCAGAGTCCAACAGAGCCGCCGCTTCCTTGCGCTTCCCATGCAGTAGCTGGCATCCGTCTCCCGAGCGTGATTTTAAGCCGAGTACATTGGCTTGTGTTCTGCTTACTAAGCGCATCCGAAAGGACCCTTCTCTCCTCTTCCCTTCTGTCTCTAATGCATCACTGTCTTTGCGCGGGAGTGTTTGGGGGGCCCGGGGGGCTGCGATGCTCCCCCCGGGGAGGCAGGCGCACGCCTGGAGTTGCACTTTGCCGGGGAAGCGCCGCTCCCGGTCCCCCGGCTTCAGCCGGCGCTGCCGGGTCTGGAGGCGGCGGAGGTGCCGCCAGCATCGCTAAGCGATGCTCTGGCTGGCTTTGCCGACAGCCCGGGCGTGTTAGAAATCCCCTGCCACCAGCACTTGTTAGTGCGTAAATCACCTGGCACTCGCTCCGCATAAATCACGGGCTTGTGTGCTGTCAGCGAGTTCCTTTGGAGCTGGGGTCCGGGACCTTCTCTGCTGGGGAATCCCGAGGAGCCTGGGTGGTTGTGACTGGACTGTCCTGTCCCTCTGGCGGGGGCTGGATCCTCTTCTCTAGTCCAAAGTTGCAGCTGAGTGTTTCGTTGGTTGCTTCCCTCTGGGTGCTGGCACGCTGTGCACGATTCTGTGCATAGATACATTTTTAATTGGGATCCCCTCCATCCCTTCACACTGCTGGAACAAGAGCAGAGCCTGGAGGGTCCCAGAGGCAGCAGCAGCCAGAGTCTGGGGGGCTGCTACAGGGGTGAAGGAAGGGTGTCCTCACCTGTTCGCAGGCTCCTGTGTTTCTCCCCCTTCCATGCTGGGGTCTGCCCAGTTTCTCAGTAGCAAACCTCAGTGGTTTGGATGTTGCAACATCAGGCCTTTGCTGTCTCCGGTGCGAGCACAGCGCCTTGATGAATTGCTGCTCTTTGTTTCCTCCCCTCTTCTGACAGTGCCCAGTATTCCAGTCTTCCTACAAACAATGCTCTCTTGTAGTCAGGCAACTATTGCTGGCCCATTTTATTTTTTGCAGTTACAGTATGGATCCACTCCAACAGATAGGCACTCTTAACACAGGCAGCTTCTACTTGCACACTACTTTACTGTTCAGGTTTGCTCATGCCTAAACATGTCATCACTGGGTGCAAAACGGTTTCCCAAATGACAAAAGTCATGGTGTTATTTTCCTTGTTTTGCCTTTGCAGGCACACAATGGGGATCTTACAGTTAGACCCACATGCAAGCCTGGCTTCTCAGAACAAGACTACACAGCATTCATCTCCCAGAACATCATGGAAGGGCAGAAGTTACTCAAAGGTAAGTGGAATAAAAAGCTTAATAGCTTCGGCAATAACTGTATTTTCAGGAGGTGAAAGGAGGCTTAAAGATGCTGGTTTTGATGGTGAAATTGTCTGCAGAATTATGTTTGTAGGAGGATAAAACACTAAGTGGTTTACCTGAGCACAGTTTTGAATACAGATGAATCATCCCAGGTCCGTGCGCTGTCTGCTTCAGGTGGATTGTTTGTTACTCCATGTGAGGTCATCCCTTCACTCCTGAGTCTCCCACTCCCACCCTGTCTGAAGGAACTCTGCATCTGATATTTTAGAGAGTATTTTTATGTATGAAATTCAAAGATCCCTAAATTATCTCTGCTTTGAAATGGATGATAAAGCAGACGTTGTTGTTGGAAATGTGGTAAACAAGCCTACAGACATTCTGTTCACAAATGTGGCATTCATTTTCATTACTGCCCCACTGACAACATTGAAAACACAGGCAAAAAGAAACTACCAATTAGCTTTATAGTAATTGCAGGATTATAACCACTTTTGTGATTGTAAACTCTAAGATGTCTTCATAATCCAAATAACAGTAGATTATCCTGTGTATTGATCTGCCTCCTTTTCAAGTTAAAAATAATTAAACTCTGTATTTGCATGATACACAAAAATACATTGTTACAAGAGAATTTTGTAAGATCAGAATCCCACCTGCCCCAGCACCCCAGGAAGTTGGGGATCACATCTGGACTTGGTGCTCTACTCAAGGCTTTATAAACCCTTTGCAGTATTTTCCTGAGTACATTTTGCTCACATGCATGTCTCTCTGCCAGAAAGCTGGGATTTCTGTCTTCCTCCAGAGCAAACACCTGCTCCATTACTTTGATTTTTCTCAGAAGAGAGGGAGTTGTCAGTGTTCTCTCTGGCTTCAGCAGAATCCAAGACTGGACATTTTTGCTCTGCATGAGCTGGCAATCACTTTTGTTTCGGTTCCCAGTTGTCTTAGTGTTGCTGTTTTGGAATTCTCTTGACTGGCCTGGCATTAATTAGTAGACCTTGGGGAGTTTATTTTTAGTTTGAAGGGTAACCAAAGAGGGAATTGAAATGGACAAGCTCAAGATTATGCAACTCTAAGGGGACTAAATACCAATAGTTTATACACTTTGTAGCAATTTTTTCCCAAACATAAAGGCAGCTTTACAGGTCAGTCTGGAAGCTGAGTAGATTTCATGCTCTTTTAGCTTTGCAAATTATTTGATAAAAAAATGTTCTCTGAGTACTGTAGAAAGCCATGTCATAAATATATTTGCTTAGAAGAGTGGTTTTTTGCAGTTTAGAGCTTGATAAATTGTGCTGTGTTTATGGAGGTGGACAACAGGGATGGAGCAGAAGGGTTTGTTCAGAGGCATTAGATGGCTGTGACTTTCAAAACAGCACTGCGGCTGTCATTTCATTTCTGGCTTAACTGATAATTTTTAAATATGAAATTATATTTACAGAGGCTGTCAAGTTGATTTGAATGAAAATATATTTCTATTTGATTTTATCCTTTCGGGACCAGTTGTAGTTTTACATTAGTCATGGCAAACCTGCCTCTGATTTAGGGCTGAACTCACCCTGGGGATGTTATATATCCATGCCCCACGTGTAAGATTCATGTCCTGATAGCATTGTCACAGGTTCCATGATTTAAAAGCATTTTCTCAACAAAAGGAGGAAGAAAAAAAGTGCAAGTGCTGTGTTTGCTAATAAGTAAACTATCATCTTTGCACCTTTTAATCTACAGTCAAATACATGCTGTTGTTTATCATAGGAAGCAAATATATCTAATTAATTTATACAATAATGGGCGAGAAGATTCTTCTTCATGCTTGTGTTGTTCTTTATATATACTCTAGCATGTGAAATTGGTAGTTTTCCAGTTTAGGTTTAATTTTACTTTCTAGCACTTGATGTGTCTGAAGCATAAAATGTTTATCTCTTTTCTTCCATCTGGGTGAAGTATTGTACAATAGTTCAGACCAAAAATGGGTTCAGATTGCTTACATTATCATGTTTGATAGATTGACATATGTACTATTTCACACCATCTTACCACGCAAAGCTCTGCTGCCAGCTACCACCATCTTATTCATCAGCATTCAGTAATTCATCTTGCAGGCCAAATGGGACTGTTTGCCTGAATTAAAAAAAAAAAAAAAAAAAAAAGTAGGCAGAAATTCACCTGTCAGAGCTTTCATGGAATCCTGAGGGTTGGAAAAAAGCGTGTCTGTAGCTTGGATGGCTCTCGGGGGATTTCACAGAACAAACACGAGGTTTTTATGGATAATGCTCACCTTGTCCTTAGGAAGGAGGGTGGGGAGTCCTGGGAGTTTATCCCTAAAGGTTTATCCATGAGAAATCAGGGAGCATGCAGACCTCAGCATGGTGGTGAAATTCCTCCACACCATGGGGAAGTTTGGATGTTCCATGGATCAGGATGAACTGTGTGGCAATAAATAAACCTAGCATTTCCCTTTTAAGCTTTGCAATATCCAGCTCTCAAATGTATGCAGTGTTATGAATGCATCAAAATGAAAGTGTTTATAGTATTCTAGGTTTGAATCAAGTTAAACAGAAAATGACTGCTTATAATTGGTTTATTCCAATGGAAATAGCTTAGCCTTAATTTGACAACAAGAGCTTTTACAGAGTCATTGTTTTATTATAAGTATGCCGTAAGCTATTAGCTACTACTTTGTGGTTCATCTTATTTGCCTGAGTCAGCTCTCTAACATGCTCAAAACATACAGATTCTAGCAGGAGCTATTTGTTACCCAGTAATTAACTTGTTTATGATAAATGGATGGGAGAAATGTCACGGCATTTTGTTTTATGTATAAATGAAAAGCATCTGCATTCTAAAAATTTCATGTTAATTAGACTTAAAATAGTTTTCCCCAGTAGTGCCACAAATACCACGCACTGCACATCAGTGCCAACACTGGCCTGATGATGGGGTGGTAGCTGAGGTGATTTGTGGAGCCAGTGCCTTCCTCAGAAATGCCATCACTGCATCTCTTAATGGAAGCCACGGGGGTGTAATCTGTTATTCTTTTTTTTGTCTTTGTTTTTGTTTGCAGGATAATAAACTTAGTCTTGATCACTGATGCATGATAATGTTTAAGATCGCTTCCTTAAGTATTTTCTTCTTTAGCCTGAGGGAAAGATCTCCATGTGTGCAGTCTGGCAGAGGACAGTCCCGGCACGAGGATCTTTTCCACTTTGTTAATTATTCACGTTAACTTAACGTGGTGAGAACATTGGTCCTGAGGGGTGGGGAGCAGGGAGGGGTGGGGCTGCACTGAAGCAGTTCAGGAGAGTCCCAGGGGATCTGATTCCTGATGTGAACTCAGTGTTTTGCAGTGATGAGGACCAGCGGTCTCTTGGGGAAGGAGGGAAGGAAGGAGTAGGATGCTGAAAGTGGTGTGCAATATGATACTCTTGCTATTGGTTTTATGCCCTTTTTGATTTTTTTGGTAGTGTTTTTTACAATTATAATTAATTAAAAAAGACATTTTACAAAATGAGAAGTTCAGGTTGAATTGGCATGCTGTGAGGCTGTGGGATGACATTAGGGTATTGAATGCATGATTTCTCCAGTGTGGCTCCAGCACCTCTCAAACACACCTAGACAAAACAACTCACAGCAGACAACACGAGCAGTTGAGAGGTACAGCCACTTTTTTGTGTTTTCTGTGCATCCCTTCCTCTGCAGTGATTGGTGTTTCTTTGCCCACCCCGAGCAGTGCCTGTGCTGACGGAGCAGGGGAACTTCACTTGTGTGGGCAGCCACGTTTGGGGACAAGTGTGTGGCAGCACAGTTTATTTTCATATGGAGAGATGAATAAACTCTGCCAGCAAGTGTATGAAACCAAAGGTAGCCAAGCTCATGCAAATCCATAAAAATGTAATTACTTCCATTCTAGGATTTTTTACTAGCATTATTTTTGGTTAAAAAGAAAATACATTAAAGCTTTGTTGGAATACCTCTTTTTATAAATATAAGAATTGACTATGGAGATCATCTCTTGTAAGTTTTTTAGAGATAGGATGTTCTTCATGGTCTAAAGCTTTTTGTTCTCTCCACTGAGGTTTTTAAAACCTCCATCCTTTTTAGCCCTCTCCACATCCAGTATTAAAACTAGCTTTGAATACTGTTTAGAAAGTACTGACTGCATAAACCAAAGAGCCCCAGTATTCACAATCTCCCTGGGAGAGTGGAGAATACTGTAGATGGTGTAAGCTTCCCACTTTTCCTGGGTTTAGAGTCCAGAACATCCCCAGGGGATTTGGGAAATCTTCTGTCAGTTTTGGCAGGAGCTCGGTTCCCACAGGCAGGTCAGAGTGTGTCTCTGAAGAGAGTGTGTGGATGTCTGAGGCTTCCCTGCCCACAGTCATACTGTGTCTTCCAGGTGCCCTCTGATGTATCCTACGGGTGCTTTTGAAAATGGTGGAGCCTGAGGAGTGTTGGGATTTGTTCTGGTGTTTGGTGAGCTTGTTGAGCACCTCTTAGGTTTCAGTCCTTGCTGTAGCCTCCTGGAATGGCCAGTGCCTTCTGCAAGCTGCTAAGAGTTAAAAAAAGCAGAGAGGCTTTTCCATTTGTGTTTTCATTATTTTCTGGTCTGTGATTCTGCATGAAAAGCAGTTACTGAAGTTACTGTACACATAATTAGCTTCACAGTTCCTTAATAAAATCTGAAAGTAGGGGAGTGTCCACCGGGAACCCAGAAGAACTTTTACCCTCACCTTTCTTCATTCCTTCCTTGGAGGAAGGAGAGGCAGACAGGCTTCAGCTCTCTGCATTCAGCTTGTACAAGCTCCAGTGAAGCTGCCTCTCAGAAAACACTTCTCACATTCTGCAGGACAGCTTCTTCTAAAAGCAGTTTCTCGTGATGGGCATGTTGCAAATCAAAACCATAATTTCCATCACGAGTTCCAGGGGAGACCCCAGAAAGAGCTGTTGCAGATTGGGGAACTGCTGATGTCTATGTATTTTTAATGTTGTTCTTCAGATCCAACTTCTGACACAAAAATTATGTTTAAGATGACATTTTTATCTAAATAAAATTGCAGTTAATGAGACTGGAGTAGTCAATAACACTCTGTAGAGTTAATCCCCTTACACTGTTTAATAACTGTATATATTGCTTTCTAGTTCAGAGCTTTGAACCAAATTCCTCAAACTCAAGCAAAATTACATTTTTTCTGCATTCTGGGGAGTTAACTGATTTATATCTGAATAAAAATGCTTCTCCAACGACAGACTTGAAACTTCTCTCTTTTTTTTAGGGATTTGTCTGTTAGAAAATTGTGGTGCTTCAAATTAGGCATTCTAAATAGGTATTAAGGAAGAAGATGAAACAACAATTTCTGTTGAATAATTTATTAATTTCTTTATTTATGCTTAGGCTTTTAGGAAATAAGCTGCGTCTGGAACAGTATCAATTAGTTATTTATTGTGGATACCTGTTGTTTTCAACACTAAGCTAATCATTTTAGTTCTGTTAAGGTTGGAAAATGTTAATTTTCAAGTCTGTTCTTCGTACAGGAATTGTCTGTCACTGACAGAGCTCATGAGCTCTGATCTCGCAGAGCAGATGCTGAAAGCATTCTGGAAATTACAGTTTTTGCATGTGGCAATTGAAACTTACTTATTCTAGCAGTGAAATATTTTCTTGCCTAATTTTCATTGACCTAATGCCAGTTCTCATTGCCTAATTTCATTGATATTTATGTGCAGGCCTCCTTCAGCCTTAATTTCTACCCTGGAAATGAGTCTCATGTTTTTTTAGAGGGAGCTTATTTCAATGCAAACTCAAGCTGGGGAAGTACTTGGTTCCACAGCGGCATGGGCCATGTGCACAGCTCATAGAATATTTTAGCAATATAGATAATACTTAAAAGTCTTATTTGAAGGGCAAGAAGAGATTAAAACTACAGAGGATAGGATTTCATTGGAAATCTGCTGCTTAATGTTTCTCATAGAATGAATTTGAGTAACACAGGGAAAGAAGGGAGTTTCTGTTTCATTTGAGGTTACTGGTATATTCAGAATTAAGGCCAGTGCTGTATAAAGTGAAGTTTTCATTTTCAGGCAAATGGAAATAGTAAGAACTAAGGCCAGAAAGTGGTGTTTGAAAAGCAAAGACTAGTCCTTGCCCCTGGGAACTCCAACCTTGAGTGGTTTGACAGGGGGCTGGGATGAACCTGTGACTGATTTCAGACAGATTTCCCCAAGATCCTGATGTGGAGCACTGCGGGAAGAATCTCTGCAGGCTCGATGGAATTGATCTGTATCCCTTTTTGTGTATGTAAACCTTTTGTGTCTTAGCCAAGGACTCTGAAGAGGATTTGGCTTCACATTCCATTTTCCTTTTGGTGCCTTTGTGACCCCCAGGGTTTCTTTTCCAGAAGTGTCCTTGGCCAGCCCTACCATGGCAGGGTTTTCTTACTGCTCAGGATGCCATGATATATTTGTTTAGATATTTTGTTTTCATATTTATTTATTAGTATTTCTGAAAGGAGAGGCTGAGAGGGCTGGGATTGTTTAGCCTGGAGAAGAGAAGACTTTATAATTGTTATAAATTCCTTGTAAGAGTGTGTTGAGGTGCACAGAGGACGGGCAGAAGAAAATAGGTGCTAACACTGAAATGCAGGACATTGCACTTAGATGTGGGAAGAAACTTTCAGCGTGAGGGTTGTGAGATGCTGGAAGAGGTTTCTCAGAGATGCCATGAAGTCTCTGTTCCTGGAGATACTTGCAACCCACCTGGACGTGGTCCTAGACCTGCTTTAACTGTCCCTGTGCTGAGCAGGTGCTTGGGCAAGCAGGCTCTGACCCTGGGAAACACTTTGCAGGTGAACAGATGAAAAGACAGAGGGATGAACTGAGCTTTTCTTCAAATAAAAATGCCACAGCTCTAACTAAAAACATTGAAACAGCCCGCAAAACATGATCTGTACTGGGAAATTGTGTTTCTTTAATTTCTTGGAAGCACAACCTCTAAAGAGGGAATAATTGAAACACCAGGGACCAGCATTCAGCTGTTTGCTTCCATTAATGTCCAGACTTAACCTAGGCATAGTTTGTCTCCTGGCATAAGGAAATGTTACACTTAGATTGAAAAAGCACTCAGTTTCCTCTTTATTTTTAGTAGAATGAAAGAGAGCATGCGGAGTTACTGTTTAACCCAAAATATTTGTCTTGTAACCAGCTACTTCGCTTCTTTCAGGAGGATGTTTGTTTCCTAAGCATGCTTTCTGCGACATGAAAAACACTTGGGCTGAACATGCTCTCTCTTTGCCACAGGCTTGCGATTTTTCTTGTTTATATTCATTACCCCTAATTTATCTGTTAATTTTGGATTGCAGTTGCACAGAGGGAGCGGGAAGTGGCAAATGCTCTGGCATATGGGCTGCACTGTCACTGGGAACACTCAGCTGCGCTTGCTGCCCCGTGCCTCGTCACCCTGGGCTCCAGCATCCACATTCCCCTTTCCTTTTCCCTTCCAATGGAAAATTCTAATTTTTTTTTATTTTATTTTTTGCCATGCCCTTGCTACTCTGCTGCCAGTGTTCTGTCCCAGAGAGCCAGTGGCAGCAGCTCAGTGCTCTGCTGGTTGTGCTGCTTGCAGGGGTCACATCAGCTGCAGACCATCAACACGATCGTGGTAATGGCAGCCACTGTGTGCAACACACAAAGCTCCTCCAAGGACCCTGAACATATGTATGGGCCACCCATGAAGGAGGAAAAGTAAAATAGATGCCTTTTCTGCTTTGAAATGAGCCAGTCTGTTTTCATCGATACCCAGAAGCGCTGCAGTCATTAAAGGCTATTACTATGCCCATTATAAATCACAATTTCCTAGCAGTTCAGAGGTTAGTCACAAAAATTACTTTTAGTCTAAAATTTTGTTAATATGAGTTTGTCTCGTAGTAATTCCATTCCTTATTAAATGAAATTGTCTTTAAAATAATTATGAGTGTAGCAATTATCCAAAGATAAATAGTCAAGATTACAAGAATTGTTCTATACAGAGCTATGTATCAGCTCTGTCAGTTCATGTCTAGCGAATCATAAAAGGCAGGTCAGTGAAACAAATGTCTGTTGCTTCACCAAGTAGCAAGAAAAACATATTGGAATTATTGGTACGTGAAAAAAACCAGAACTTGCGAGCTTGGGAAGATGGTGGAAAATTGCTACAGGTGATAAAGGTCAAGTTAGGACTAGTTTAAAGTACGAAATTTAATAACCTGTTTGTTCCTGATGTAGTCAGAGGGAGTGAACAGATAACTCTGTATAAATGCCACAGTTCTGTCAGTGGGTCTCCCTGATGTGACCGGGAGCAGTTTGTGGTGTCACCTGGACCTGTGTATTGGTGTTTCCTGGGCTCAGAACCCGGGCTGGAGGAGCTCAGGAGAATTTCCAGTTCACACTCCTTCCCCAGGGCCTGAGCAGCTCCTCTGTAACAGGTTTGTCCCTGATGGGGGCTTGAAGATTCATTGATGGGACCAAAGCCAATATATTACATTGCTTCCCTTTCCTTCCTGTGAGTTTAAGTGGGGCTCTATTCATGCAATTTAAACCTGCTTGTATTTGTCATGGAGACATGACAAACACAATCAGAACAGTTGCTGATTTTTTTTCTCCCCCCAACACAATTGAAAATTATTTTTTTCAGGTTTTCTAGGCTGAACCTTTCATTTGTTGCCTTTTATGTGTTGTGCTTGGCTCCCTCCTCTGAGCCCTTGTCTTTGTTACTAACATGATACTCCAGGTTGATGTGAGGCTGCCAGCCAAGTCTCACAGTGCTGAACAGACAGGGAATATTACTTTGCCTGTTTTGCAGGCAATACTCCACTTGATTTATCTAATATGATGATTGCTTTTTTTCTTAGCAGTATGATACTGTTGACTCATGTTCAGCTTGTGATCCAGTATAACCTCCTACATCGTTTTTTGATGAACTGCTACCTACCCAGTCATTTTCTATATGTGTAGTTGATTAATCCCGCTGAATCGTGTTACCCTGCTCCTCTTCTGTTGAATTACATCTTGTTTTTGTTTTATCATCAGCCTTATCTAACTGGTTTGGATTGTTTTGAATTCTGATCTCGACATCCGACAGCGTTGCAGTTGAATCCTGCTTGTGTATGGTTTGCAGATGTAACAAGCATATGCTGCTTTCCTTTATCTGTTCTGTTAATAAAGGATTGAACAATCCCAGCTCAAAACCAAAGGCTGTGGCAGAGCCCATGTGATAGAGCCTTCTGCTTGACCATGCACCATTAAAACATGCTCTGGGTAAAGTTATTTCAGTAACTAAAATTGGAATGGTGGCTTGGTGAACAGAGCCTTTAATGTCTTGATGTTGTCTGTTGGGATCTGTAGAAACACAATTCCAAATGTCTTGAGTTGTCAGTACTTTTCCTGACTTTTGTGAGAATTGAAAACAGTAGGACCTTTGAATTTTTGCCATCTAGAGACACTCCAATTTAAAAGCCTAGGCTAGGTTAATGGGATTTCAATAAAATGCAGTTGCTGTTGGAGGAGAGGGACTGCAGGAATTCTCTGCCCACTGGATTGTTTAAATGCCCCAACACAACTGCTGGACCAGAGGTGTGTGCAGGCTACAGGACAAAATATTCAGATTGGCTTTCCTCAGGATGTGGGTGGTCTGCTCCTTAAAAGACATTTTTATTGGCAGAGCTGTTACTAATCCCAGCCTGAGCTGAAGGAACAGGATTAAATGAAAGCTGAAGCAGTGTTGTACCTGGATGTGGAGTATGGACTCTGGTATCATCTGTTTCCACTGCTGGCTGGGGATTTCCTTCTTTGCTGTGTTCCTATTTCCCAGCTCATCTTGGAAAGTGAGGAAAGCACCTCACCCTGCAGAAACCAGCTGGGTGCTGCACTGCCTGTTTTTATAGATCTGTATTATTCACAGAGTTTTTTATGAGTCCTAACCCACACTTAAATATTTTACTGTTTAGTGTCTCTCTTTAATTTTGCCCATCATGCCTGTGTGTTTTGGTAACTGAAGAAAGGCAGATGCCTGCTGCTCCCTGTGCTGGAGGAAGAGACTCTCTCTGCTGAAACCTTCTGGAGCATCTCAATTTAGAGGGGAAAAAGAGCTGGGCTAGAGAATTTCCAGTATTTTGCTCCCAGTGAAAATCCTTCCCTAGGGAGGCAGAAAAAGTCATTGTTTCAGACCCTGTGGCCCTGCTGCTTGTCTTTTAGGAGCCTGAAGTTGCTGGCTGGTTGCTCTGCTCCTTTCAAAACAGGTTTACACAATTGCACATGAAAGGCAACTGTTTTGTTCATCTCCATAAACCTTAAATATTTTTGGTTTGTGCCTGAATTATTTTGGAAATTTAACTTCCACTTCTTTACCTTTTTATGGGCTTTTGAACATTTTTGAATTGATTCAATGCTTCCTTTTGGTCCTCTATAGAGGCTAAAGCAATGTAGGTAAATGGCATTTTTTTAAAAAAGGATTTTTCATATTGTTTGAATTTTTCCTTTGCCTGTGGACAGAAGGGATAGGTTGAGGATGAAGAAACATACGTGTATGGTTGATAGGATGAAGGAGAAGCTATAGGTCAAAGCAAGATTTGGAGTGATGAAATATTCAAGGGTTGCAGCTATAAAAAATGTTTGGATTGCACCCAAAGATTTCCCCATCCTCTTTTCAAGCTGCAAGAAGAGACCCTCATCAGGAGAAGTTCAGTGATCTCTGGAACGCTAAACTCTAGATGCCTGTTCAAATAACTGAATAGGAGATTGATTATCTCTGTGCAAAGTTTACTGAAAGATTTTTCTTCTTTTTTTTTTTTTTGTTTGCCTGAAGTCTCAGATATAAGAGAAATTCAAAGTTAAAAGGCTGGTTGCTATATCTGCTAGCAAGCTCCAGTTGTACCAGGTGTTTTTGAGACCTTCTGACAAGGGGAAAGTGAGGAGATTTAGGTTGGGCAGTATAAAAATTTTTTTCACCAAGGAGGTTGTTAAAAACTGGCACAGCTGCCCAGGGTAGTGGTGGAGTCCCACTCCCTGGGGGGGTTTAAAAGCCATGAGGAATGTGGCACTTGGGGACATGGGGCAGTGAATGGTTGATGATCTTAGAGGGCATTTCCAGGCTCAGCAATTCTCTCATGCCCTCACAGGAGAGCTGTGTGGGCAGGGGGGAGTGTCTGGGTTGGTGTTAGCAGAGGTTTAATCCCTCCCTGCTCACTGAATGCCCAGGGCCTGGCACTCTGGGTACTCCTGTGAGTGCTGAATTAACTGGGGTGTTTTGGCAAAGACCAGTGCAGATCAGGCGTTTCACTAGAATGAATTTTCCTGTATTTTCAATAAAATGAAGCTTTATTTTCCCTTTCTGCTGTGAACTGAGACAGAACATGGGCTGCATCCTGTTCAAGAGCAGCAGCACCAAGCAAGGGTGGCACAGCCAATTTTACCTGTGCAATAATAGAGCAAGTTTGATTGCCTGGAAGACGTGATGATGAAGCAAAGTTCTGTTAATGCAGCAGTTGTGTCCTTTGGGTAAGAGGGGAGTTTGACATCTGTGGAGTGGGGCTGTTCTGGGGAAAAAAACCCAAGAAAATTAAAATAAAGGTGGGTGGGAGGAAGAGTTGTGGGTACCTGGAGCCCTGGGGAACCACAGAACTGCTGGGCCAGGGTTCATGTTGGGTCTGGACAATGCCAGGAGTGGTGCAAATTATGGAGACTTAAAGCAAAGAAAATATTTCTGCGGCAGTTTATTACAGTCTAAGTGGTTTTTTGACCTTTCATCTGCATCGGGGTCCCTTGTGGGCAGTCTTTTATTGCAGTATATCTGTACTTCCAGGAGAATTTTGTAGGGAATCCACATACAGAGAAACCTGTTCTTAGGAGAGCTGTCCTGAAAAAGGAAAAACAAACCAAACAAACTGACAAATCCAACAACAAAAAGTAAAGAAAAAAACCTCAAGGTTCTATATCACAATCTATAACACATGCTCAAAAAAAGTTAATATCTGGTGAATGTCTATTAAATACTTCCTCAGCAAATAAATAGCTTAGAAGGTATAAAATTTAATACTCCTAAAATTGCAGAAGCCTTTGAAGAACACATTTAAATTGGACTCGTTGGAAGAAGGAGATTTAAAACTGACCTTTTCAGAGGTGAGTAATGAAAAAGATGTGATGGAATGAGGCTGCATTCCTTCAATACAGAGACATTTTGCCTTAAGTTTTTCTTTCCTAAGGGGGCTTTTGGAACAGTTTAAGTTCTTGTGTAACACTTCAGCTGAACTGCGCTGGTAACAGTGGCCTGTTTATTTATAAGCCTATTTTTAAGTGTTTCTGAAGGCTCAGCTGGGCTGAGAGTGGGTCACTGTGCCACAGAAAGAGCTTGAAGAGCAGCTGTTGCCATACCTGTGGGTCCTGCTCACTTTTGGTCTTTAAGCATCAGTCTGTTCCCCATTTCAGGATCTCAGGCACAAGATTTCCAGTTTCCTTCTGTTTTTTCTCCCCATTATGGTCATCTGTAGGTAGGAAGCGAGATATATGTATGTTTCTGAGGGTGGTTTTAGGCAGATTTTTTAAAGTTTATGATGGATCTGTCTTTCTGAGGTGAGAAGGTGAGCAACAGAAACTGCTCTGAGGTCACAAGACATGTTCTGGTGGTTCTGAGTTTATCTGGAAATCAGAGCAAACCAAACTTTGCCTAGTTGGCTTGCTTCCTCAGGAGCAGTACCCCCTGTTTTTTTTCCATTTGTGTGTTTTTTTCCTAATCCCAGTGGCAGTCATTCTTTTGGCACTTGCACCTAGGAGAAAAAAATTAAGTAATACATGGCATTTGTTTTGGCACTGGTTGTGACTCATAAATAGGGATAACATCTGTGCTGATAGTTTTTCGTGATATATAACCAGATTGAATGAAAAAAGTTTTCATTTATTGCTGTTCTTTTGCCATTGTTATATTTAGGGAGCTCCAGTGTAACTAGTGAAAATATGTGCCTATCTATATTGCTCATGTATAGATGAGAATTTATATGCATCTTGTGAATTTCAATTTGGCTACTGTATCTTTTTAAACTAAAAATGGCTTATTGCCATTCCCTAAGCTTAAAACTTTTTCAGGATCCTTCCCAAATCTTAGTCTCTTGAAGGCTCGTATTGCTGCCAAGTCTACACCATTCTTTTAATTAAAAGACAAAAAAAAGAGAAGTGAAACTTGCAGTGGATGTAAATCCTGATAATCCTGAAATGATGTAAATCGCTGCAGCTCCTTAAGTCATTGGAAGTATCCTGACTTACATCTACTGAAAATCTGGCACATAATATTCCTGCTGGTCCTTTCTTCTGCCCAATAGCTGCTCTACACAGAGTTGGCACCGTGGACAAAGCACTCTCTTACGAGCTGATAGAGGGTGGCACGGCTTCCAGCGCTGCTGATTCAGCACAGCAGAGGCCATTTTCCTGATTTCTTTGTGAGTTAGATTAAATTACTCTGCAGGCTGGACTGGAGCCACAGGCCATAGTTTTACAGCCTTATAACATGGTATCCTAGCCCATGGCATCTGAGAGGTCTGGCTGTGTGTAAGACTCTTCTGCTTTTCTGCAAAGGATTTTTGGATTTGGCGCTCGGCCCCTTTGTGAGGCTCACGGCAGCAGGACTGGAAATATTTTGATTGTCTTGTTGAGATACACTGAAGTGAGGCTCTGTTAATGAAAGGAAAGGGACATCATGGGGATCAGGTTAGTATGAAAACTCCACTGTGTGTGTTTGTCATGGCAACGTTTCTTTAGATTTGCCTTACAGAAATGCAGGTTAATAAATAACAAATGTGGGATTTAATGAGTATGATGGAGCACCAGTGATGCAGGGGGCTTGTGCCATCTGAGCTGTTTCAGCTTACCAAAATTTGGGGAAATCCATTTCCCTTTGTGTCTCAGTACATTTCTCATCCAATCTGAGCAGTTTGGAGTTGAACCAAGGGGGAGCAGTGGGGAGATGCCCTTTGTGATGAGCTGTGCCCTGTTCACATCCTGCAGAGCTGGGATGCCTATGACTGCTGTAACAGGCACATGGGCAGAGGCAGAGGCATGTTTTCTGTTCTTTGACAGCTGCTGGCTTTGTGTATTTCTAGAGCAGAGCCAGCTCTGCTGTGCTCTGCAGTTGGGCTCCACGACTGCAGCTCGCAGTGAAATTGGTCTGACTGTCGTTGGCCAAGTTGTGCTCCTGCTTTGATTTACCCTTTCCCCTCCAGTCCTCAGGATTGCAAAAGGGACTCTGGGAAAGGGAGAAAACAACTGTTAATGAGGAGAGAAAAGGTCAGACAGATCCAGTGAAATCCATCCTGTATCTAGCAGAGAAAACAATCTAAGCTGATCCTGTCTAAACCAGGTGCTGGACTGAAGTTGAGACCAGGCTTAAAGAATTTTTACCCTAAGTTTAGAAGCTTCACTCTGTCCCTTCTCCCTCACCTGATTTCCAGTCACTTCCAATCACATTATTTTATAGCTTTAAGGGGCTTGCATTGTATCAGGATGGGCACCCCACATGTGGTTATCTTGGAGTTGCACTATTGCCTTTCAGCTTTATCTCTATAGTTTAGAAATAAAAAGAAAAGCACCGCCAAACAAAACCCTCTGGTTTTAATACAAAGATGAATATATTTTTGCAAGTAAAAAAGTATTCTTGATTCAGACCATCAGGCAACAATTCTCTGAGTGTGATACAGAGGTGAAGTTCATGTTACTGGTTTCAGTGCAAAACCAGAAGTGGGCAGATTAGGAAATTTGTTTCTGAGTGGTTTGTTCTATTTTCTGAGCCCTAGTTCAGTCTCATGGACTCTGGTAGAGCTGCTGCACAGAGGGTTTATCTATTGATTTCTGAATGTATTGTGCTGTTAATCTAAAACCTCTTTCCCCTGTGGAATTTCTATTCAGAAGGCTCCAGCCAAGCTCAAGAAAGTTATTTGATTTGGGAAGTTTGAAAGAATAATAAAAGAAGGATTGATGCAGTTGGATTTTCATGAGCTCAGTCTTCTAGTAAAATAGACAGGCTTTTTCCTCCTGTGTGTGTCTGTGGTGGTTGGCTCATTATTTAGGAGGAAAGCAGAGTATGGAGATCACTTAAGTTTTACTGCCTGAGAATTTTGCAATTATGAAACTTGTTCAGAAGAAAGTAATGAGAACAGTTTTGGTGATATAACAAAATATAAAAATTAATGGGTTAGTGCAGCTTTGTCTTTCCATAAATTTGTGTGCTTTATTTCTTAGCAATTGGGCCTTTTCTGCTAATTTTTAAACTAATAAAAATTTAGTGCCAGTATTTAGGAAATCCATGTAATTTCCCAATAAGACATATGTGGCAAGGGAATTGCACCATATAAACCAGGGAACTTGGTTCCCCAGATATTTCCACAATCCTTTAAGTATTGAAGATTAAGCCTTTTAAAAGAGCTGTGACAGGACAGAGATGGTGCTTTATGGATCTTCTTGTTATTAAATGGTCATTACTTTTGCAGAGAACTGAATATGGGAATAAACAGTCTTGTATTACAATAAAAAAAAAATCCCCAAAGGTATTTTTTTTGCCTTTGACTGCACTTGTCTATAGTGCAGGAATTAATGAAGCAGACAAATGAGATGAAATAGGTAATAAAATGAAATTAAATAAAATTGAGGGGTTTTTTGGCTTTTTGGGACTAAGGTCCTGTCCAGCTGAAATCAGTTGCCTTTGACTTCACAGTGCCCATGGCTGGTCCAATAACAGGCTTATTCTGTTTTATTAGGGTGTTGTCAAGTTAAGTCAAGGAAGGTGGACTTGTATCTAAAAAGAGATTCCTTGTGAGAATTCCCTGTCTCTAGAGCACTGTAGTTTATTAGACATGATTATTTATTCCTTGGGTTTAGAAGCACACTTGTTGCTCGTATTTATGCAAAAAATGCAGCTCTCTGGAGGTATGTGATTAACCTGAGGCATTATTTTATTGCAGACCCAGGTGGGAAGCTGGAAGTTCAGAGTATGCATGAAGAATTATCTGGGTATGAGGCAAAATGTTGTATTAACTGTGCAGTTAGTCTTTGTCAGCAGCCTTTAGAGTTTCTTCAGCCCTTGTGGTGACTAAACCTAGCTGAATTTACTGGTGAATAGTTCAATTTGCTTAAATGGGCTGATTTTTTTGAGTAGGCAGAAATTCCATCTTATTTCATGTCTCAGATTTAGTTCAACTAAAAGGCCAAATCCAGATTTGACTTGTTTTTCTTCTCAAATGCCTGTTTAAGCACTGGGTGAATAGGACACTCAGGATTTGGCTGAGGGAACTGTTCAGAGGGACATAATTTCCTGGAGCTGGGGCAAAGAGTTGCATTTAAGACTGGTCTGAAAACTCAACTTTGAGCCAGATAGGAAACAAGATTTTTTTTTTTTTTTTTTTTTTTTGTCCCCCATGTAGAAATAAGTGCTTTAGAATATCTGAAATATCTACCAGTATCATTTCACTGCTGAGAATTGGGTAACTGTGTAAAATTATATTGACCTGAGGGGATTGAAATATAGAAGTGGCCGTGTGCTTAACTGTGCAGGAATCAAACTGTTTTACTGATAACATTTTATTGATTCATCTTCTCCCGGTGTTACAAGTAGCCTGAAGCCTGGCAAAATGAGCTGGCAGTGTTTCTATGTTGTGGACGTTGCAGTATTGCAGCTCTTCATAGGTATTGAAATTTTATATATGGGCTGAGAGCTCACGTAATTATTGTGATTTGTAATGACTGAGACTGCAGATGGGGCTTCCCAGAGGCTTCATTTCAAGCTAGATAACTGGTAATTTCTCTTTTCTGTTTAAGAATCTGTTGTCCCTCCTTTTCTCTGCAGCTGCTGAGGTTTTTCCCTGTGAAAAGCTGAACCGTATCTCTGACTTAATGAAGATGCGTAAAATGATTGAAATTGCCTTAACAAGGCAGTGCTCTATACAGAGCAGCAGTGAAAATGTGTTGCGCCATTTGCAAGGGATACTTTGTCCTTTTCATAAATGAACTGTGCTTTCCCACCATATTATAAAAATAATAACAATAAGAAAATATCTTTCTTCTGACAAAGCTTTAAGAAAATGAACGGCTTAAAAGAACCGCAATGGCAGATTGTGAGTTTAACCTGCATGTGTTGACTAATTAAATTCTTTTGAAAGAGCTAATTTCATGTATTTTACTTAATGAAAGCTTATTTAAGATTTTAATGATGTGGGTCTTTTCTGTTCAGTAGAATGCCATATTGACTCATGACATATTTTTACACAGGCTTCATTCTGTCATGAACAACAGTGGTTGGAAATGTGAGAGCTTGATAAAGTGTCATTAAATTAGCTTATTGTAGTTGCAGATTTTTATTACACTACTTCATGGAGATATGAATTGATCGCATTGTATTTGCTGGTTTTAAAGGTGCAGCACTGTTATTGATTGTGCTACTTTATCTCAGGTGTTTCATCAGCCTGCTGTCAGGCTGGCTCCCTCTACAATTTTAGAAAGTATTGGCTTTGTGTATTTTTTTATTCTGTGCCTTTTGTCTGTGTGCGTGTCTTTATTTATTTTTTTTTTTAATTGTGATTACCCTAAAAGGGATTTTGGGGTTGTACTGAGCCCCATTGCTCAGCAGCTCTGCTCTGTCCTGGGCCTTTGGGTGCTGCTGTAGGGATGCATCCCATGTGGAAGCTCTGCTGGATGGGCTGTTGTCCTCAGCTGATTTCCAGGGAATTAGTGAGATTTACCAATGCAGAGGGGAAAAGTCAGTTCCGCTCAAATGTTATAGCGTGTGCATTTGGAACAGGGGTTTCATCTGTTGGTGTAATTAATGTGATGTATGTCACAAAGTCAGAACTACGCCTTGGTTAGTCAAAACTTTCAGATATTTTTCCACATTAACTTGAGTAGTGGATTTCTTCTACAAATCTTGCAACTCCCAGACCTATTCCAATACTAAGTGTATTGGAAACGGATTGCTGTCAAGGTTTGTCCAGCTAATTAAATTCCCTTATTAGCACCAGAGCTGCAGTCTTCCAGAGAAGACATTAGTTGAATAATCTTTCCAACTTATCTAGGTTAAAACTAGGTGGCCTTTCGTAAAATGCTGAGCTGAAAGTTCAGCAACAAAATACATAAGTTCTAGTCCCTCTTTCTCTGTGATCCGTGGTAATTCAATATATTCTTTAAAAATAAATTGGTATTTCAGCTGTTCTGTGAAATATTTTTGGACTTCAATTATCACAAGGTCTTAATGCCATGAGGACTCTGTCACCTCAGGCTGCAGGCTGAGGGCAGTTCAGCAATGATGGCTTTTATGCATTAATAAAGTTTGTCATGATTAATTTGGGCAGATTCTTAGCCAAATATAAGAATGTTCTTGTCATAAAGTCCTTCTGATACCCAGAGGTTGTTTGTGCTCCATGCTGGTGATAGTTGTATCTTTACAGGAGAAGGGAATATCAGACAGAGAACCAAAACACGTGAGGTTTAGTTAGAGCCCTGATGGATTTTCCAACAGGTGGGGAACTTGCCCTTGAAGGGAGCCACCAAGTGAAATGAAATATGCCTTGACCCTTGGGCTTTGCAAGTGGGGAGTGAGTGACTCCCATCAGATGTGCCTTAGCCCAGTAGGATCCACTGACCCTATGGAATGTGAGAGCATCCAGGGGTCCTGCTGCCCCTCCACTCCCACCTGGGAGGGCAGGGATGGTGCAGGAGGGAATGCCTTGTTTCCTTCCAGAAATGGAAGGGAAGAGTGTCTTTGTGTCAGACAAAAGACCGACACTAGTGCAGGGTTGGGAATGGAGAGCTTCTTAATAACACTGAGCAGGAAATGTTTAAAAATTGCCCGAAGTTTCAGGAAACAAGATATTTGTGCTAATTAGACTATTTGCCTGTCATCTTTATTCACTATTTAAATAACAAAAAGCCCTCAAGTGAAATCAAAGCGTGGTAGAACATTTCTTGAGTCTCCTTGATCAAAGCTTAGGAAAGGAGGGGCATACTGCTTGTAACTATTTCCTCAAATTCAGATGTGAGATATATTCTCTATTGTAATCCTCTCTATTGAGGACTTGTGTATAACCTGTGGCAAAGCGATGGATGTCTGTCAGGTATCAGACATCCTGCTCCTTTCCAGTTGTACATGTGATGAATTACTATTAGTTCTGTCAGGATGTGACAGAAATAAATGTATTTAAATAAAAGCAACCTGCAAACTAAATGTGTATTGTTTTGTTCTTACTTACTGACTTACACTGGTTCAGTTGTGCACTTGTCTTCTGTATCTACTGCTTGATCTTTTCTCAGATTGCAAATATTCTCTGAGATGGACATCATCATTCACTTGACCTGAGTTTATAAAGCAAATGGCACAGTGGGATCCTGGCCATTTGTGGGGTCTCCCAGCTTTTATCATAAAGTCAATAATTAATAAACAGGAGATGCCTTTGGATAGCTGTTCAGTCTCCTGCTCAGATGATGTTTTAGAGCAGGGTGATACAGAAATCTGTTCAGGAGTTTTTGATGTGTTATCTTTGGGTTTTGTTTTGAGGTTTCTGTGTTACTGTATTCTTTAGGGACACTTTTTTTTTCAGAAAGAGAAGAAGGCATCCTCTAGACCTGAATAATTGAAAAAGAACATTCTTCAAGCTTGATCATCTATGAATGTGAGAAAGAAATAAAAGAGAAATGGAAGCTTACACCTCTCTGCAGCCAGGTGGGAGGCAGTGGTCACACACATGGCCTTTAGAGCAGGACAGACAACCCGAGCTGGCTGGGACCTTGCCCAGGTCACAGCTGCTCCTGTAGTGCTGGAAGTTTTCCATGTCTGGTTGTGCAGTCCTGAAGGAGGACTAGAAAACACCGAGGAAAATGGAAAGAAGCGTGCCCGTATCATGACATGAGATAAGGGGAAATAATATCTGCAGTGGCGGAGCTCATGTGCTGTCAGCCACTGATGTACATCTTACTCCATTCTCAACTTGGTAATTGGCACCAGAACGCTTTAGCAGAAACCAGCTGATTCCTTTGTTTCTTTTCATTCTGCGCCTTCTCGATAAGGGAATGAAAGGATTCCTCCCCAGATGTGTTTAAGGGAATGAAAGGATTCCTCCCTAGATGTGTTATTCAGACGTTGATGTTGAGGCTCATTACAGAACTCAGCGCAGCCTACGGAAGAGAACAAAGCATCAGCGTGATGCCCCATCTGATCACCCACCCAGACACGCTTTTGTCAAGCTCAGAATGCCATCAGCCTGAAGGATTTCCTGCTGTGGGAGTTCCTCACCTATGATTGTGTAGCTGACTCCTTCTGAATTTGCAAGCCACAAATTGTGTGTCATTTCTGCACAGGTGACTTAGAAGGATATTTTAAAATTTGCATCCTTTGGTCCACTCCTCTTACATCATGTTTTAAAGAAATAGGTCCAATCAGCTGGAAGAAGACTCGTCAGAATGTGTTTATTAATCTGTGAAGAATAAAGATGAAGGTTCAAATTTGGGTGCTCTAAGTGCTTTTGGATTTGCCACAACTTGATTTTTAGATGTCTTTTGAAATTTGTCACCATTAAAAACTTATAGCTAAATGTCTTTCAAATTTATGGATTTTTCTCTTCTTTCCCTTCTTTGCTCTGCTAGATGAATGCTTAGAGAAGGATGTGCACTTCTCAGAGGCAAGCCCAAAACTGGAGATGAAAAGAGTTCAGTTAAGTGTCTGCTGGGTTTCAGGAATAGTTTAATTTATAGTGATAACTTCTCTTCAGCACTTGACTTGCTGTGACCTTAAAGAAAACTCTTGCAGACGGAGCTTTCACTATTTTTGGGAGAAGTTATGTACTTTGTGCATGTGTGGTTTACTGCCACAGATGGGTCCCCTTGAATTTGGAGGCCAAAGGCAGTAGCAGAAGGTTACAAGGTGGCACTGTTGCATAGTGAGTTTCTAAAAACAAACACATCAGTTTTTACCAGCACCCTCTAAGGTCTGGTTCAAAAGATATTTAAAAACTGTAAAAAAATAAAACCCCTCAAAAATAAACCACAAACACCATAAACCACACAAACAAACACACAAGAAAAGGAAAAAAAGGATGTGTTTGCCTGCTTGCATGCAAGTATCCCTGAAAAGTTGATGAGTTCATTTTTACTTATTTATGGGCAAATTACAGAGGTGCATCTGTTCCTTCTCTGTATACAGCCAGGCATCTCAAGTTTCTAAGATACGTTTTGACATTCTTTGAAGATTTAATGCCAGGTGGAAGATCAGTTAGAATTACAGATATCTTGAACTTTGAAAATAATGCTTCTGCTGAAAACTTTTTTTTTCTTTTGCTCCCAACTTTAATGAGTCTAAACATCATAGTAACTGAAGCAGCAGAAAGGGAAAAAAAAAGCCAACCCGACAATTCACAAGAAAATATTTTCACATGTTTACAGTAGAGCCAAAATATTTGTGCTGTGTTTATTTAATTCAAATGCTTAGAACTGTGTCACGTTATAAAAATAGTATTACTGGAATAAAGCAGTAGCCTGCAAGTCAGGTACCTGAGCAGGGAACACTCAGCTGGAATCCAGTTTTTACAATTTTTACAAGTTCCTTATACTGCTGTCACTGAAGAGGGTGAATAATTTTAGATAAAGCTCTCTTTGCCTGCCATTAATTGTGACAGTTAAGTATGTGCCTTTAGATAGCAAACAACCAGATTTGCAAGTGCAATCAGGTATCCTGTAGCCCTTCTACATCTTAATTGTGTCTGCCAAGGGGGAGTTCTGGTTTAGAGATCACACCTCTAAAAGTGGAGAACTCCAACCAGGCTGTGCCTCACTGGGATTTTGCTTTGCCTTTTTTCCTTAAATTCAATCACTCATTCAAATAAATAAATATATATATATATATATACACACCCCCTTTGAAAGCATGGCCTGAGGAATCTGACACTGGCCATCAGTTAGTGGATTTTACTTAGTAATTGCTTCATCTATTCAATACTATTGAAAATACCCTTGAGCAGAACATAGCTGCAGGGGAACAACACTCTAAAGCAGCAGCCTAATTAATGAATCTTATTGCCACTTAGAGCATTATATAGCTGGCCTTGCTTGTCAGGATGGATCTGTTCTTGCGACATTATGTGTTTGTCCAAGAAACTGGTGCAATTATTAGAGAAATGAATGAAGTGGGATTGGTGTGTTTGGGTCTGTGGAGGCAGTGGGTTCCCTTACAGTGTGCAGTTGCATTCCTGATGGTGCAGGTGTCACCAGCATCTCATTCCTGCCTGGAACAACAAATGAATTTTCCTGGCTTTTATTCATTGCATTCAGGTGAAGTGAAAACAAAGTAGTCACAGCCAGAGTCTGAAAGCAGGCAAATTGTTTGCATGCAGTGGAAGGGTGAGCAAAACTGAAGTAGGAAAGGATTTTCTTTTTCATTTAATATTTTAAAAAACACAAGCTGTTGTGTGTGTCCAGGGAGCACCTGGGTTTTTGTGGGTGGTGGTGTGGAATGTTTGTCTCCAGCAGAGTAATTTGAGCAATAATACCTGCTGGTGATGCATGTTTTCTGAAGATCTTCTGGAGGAAGTTATTTTCATAACTGATTCTTCATTCCTGCCTTTAAAAATATTGAATGCCATGTTTGGGATCTGTATTGCTGAAATCATTCTACCAACAAAAACTGTAGCTCTGGGTGCAATTTACTAAGTGATCAATAAATAAAAATTTTGAGGTTGAACCGGCCCATTTTTTTCTGTCCTTCCAACCTTGGTTACTCTGTGATGCTGTGGAAAAGGCAAAAACACTTCTAAGAACTTCCTGTTCTATCAAGGACTTCAATAACCTGCTCTTCTTTCAGATCTTTTCTGAATGATGCCAAACCTGTAGCAAAACCCAGTTCTGCAAGTCCCCACTATCACATGGGGATATGAGACCCCATGTTAAGGACCCCCATATTGCTGGTAAATCCTTTCACTTTGTGTGGTATTTTAAAATGTAATTTTCTGCTTCTCAGTGGAGACTCACTGAAACCTGTCATTTCTACTTGGCCTTAGGAGAGTTCTTCAGATAAAATAATTTTCATTAGAAAATTCCTCTGATGGGCTTATGAACGTTTAATGTGAGATGATCATCACTGAACCTTTTTTGTGTTCTCTGAAGTGACCTTGGCACGTGGTGAGTTTTGATCCTGGAGCATCTTTCCTGGTTTGCATGTTGGTGATTCATGTGGCAGCTTCTCTGCCTCAGCCTGTTCCTGCTGCCCCAGCTCCTGCCTGCACTGCTTGGCCTGGCACAGGTCTGCCCCACTTCTGCCTTCCCTTTATAGCTGCTTCAGGCATTCCTTGTCTGCATTGTGCTGTCAGCTCCTTACTCTTTTTTTTTTTTTTTTTTTTTTTTTTTTTTTTTTTTTTTTTTTTTTTTTTTTTTTTTTCCCATGTAGGGCAACACATGAACACACCTCAATGTGAAATTTTCTGAAGAATTTTTAATGCCTGCGAGTGGCACTTGAGTGGCTAATTCCAATAACTCCGCCAGTCAGTTGATGAAGCATTCTTTGTCTTATGATTTGAGCAATAGAAGTAGTTGCATCTGTGGTTATATATCAGAAAAATAGCTTATCCAGCTCTTTTCAGTCCCTTTGATTCATTGGACATGGCCACAACACTGTGTAGTGCTGGTCAGTCGTTTTCAAGTCAGTGAGCATCTGGGTTGGTCATTAGCCAGCAGAGAAATCAATTAGGGCTGGTGGGGGTGTGTTTGGAGGAGAGGATTGAAATAACATGAATTCTATTGATCCATTGTCCTGGATAATCAACATCCCCACCAGCAGATCTCAAAGCTGTGTGAGGACTCCGTGGAAGTTCCTTTCTGCTCTTGCACCTCTGTTCAACTGAGAGCATTAACAATGATGGCAATTCTCCGTGGTTCGAAATTCCCAACTTTGATAAAGCAACGAGATAATTAATAAAGCACAAATTGTTAGTATTTTTCTGTGGAGCACTGCCGAGGATCCATTATTTTATTTAGTGTATTTGTCTTAAAGTGATTATGCTACTAATTATAAGGCTCACTAGTCTGTTTAACAGGAGTCCAAATAATTATAATTTGTTTGCATTCCTACCCTGCATATTTTCATGCAATAAGGAAAACATTTTGTTGAATGATTAATCTTGTGCATGCCTCTCTGTATGTTTAGTAAAATTAAATGTCTCATTTTTGTTCTAAATGAGGGATTTCTGCTACTCTTGTTCTCAGGGTGCATTGGTCAATTCTGAAGAAACTTGAGGATAAAGCCACAGGGGGGATGATGGGCTCTTAGGGATGGAACTCAGTATGTTACAAATAAAGTCCATAATAAATTCCTTTCGGTGTCAAATTATTTTGCATAATTTGTGTTTTTAAAAAAATGGATTGAAGCTCTTATTTACAGGCTGTCTTAGGGCAAAAGAAATTCTTCAGCTTTGGAAGCAATTTGGCAGCCAAGTTCTGTTGCTCTTACTGGAGTAATTTGAAGGACAAAATTCATAACAGGCTTTTCAATAAATGCTCAATTTAGAGCACCTTGGAATCAGCAGCAGCATCACAAAACCCTGTGTGAAGTTGGAACATCCAAAGAATGTGTTATTTAATGTTAGGAAAAAAATTGTGAAGATTTTATAAAAAGCTCAGCAAATTGAGGCAAAAGTACTGAAATCACTTTCAGAGCTGTACTTCAGAAAATGGCTCAAATGAAAAGTCAGCATTGTGAAGTTAACTCTTTGTTTTATGGCAAAAAAAATTTCTAAAAAATAGAGTTGTGTCTAGAAATCTACTTGGAAGTTAGCTGAAGTTTAGGTAGTGAATTGCTTGCTTGGAAAAAAAAGACCCAGCAGAAAAATCACAATTTCAAACTCAGATAATAGTTTCTGAAAATAGCTGGGCTGCCAGAATGTCAGAGTCAGGAATGAGAAGATTGCTGAGGGGAAATGGCAGAGTAACAAGGGGCCTGAGGAGACGTGAGGAGCTCACGGCTTCATCTTGGTTTGAGGGAGAGAAAATTGCTTAGTGCTACTTAGAGCATCTCTCATTCAAAGATCTCAAAGCTTGCTGAACCAAACATAATCCTTTGAAGACAGGTACAGACTGATGATCACTGTGCTTGTCCTCGTGGTGCTGCTGTCCCTGCCCTGGAGCATCCTCATCTCTGGGCACGGTGGCATCACAGAGCTCAGCACGGGAGGGAAGAGGAAAATGAACTTGGGATGAGGGAAAATGCACTTGGGAAGAGGGAAGTGCAGGAGGGAAGAGGGAAATGCAGAAGGGAAGAGGGAAAATGCAGGAGGGAAGAGAGAAAATGCACATGAGAAGAGGGGAAATGAACTTGGGAAGAGGGAAAATGAACTTGGGAAGAGGCTGGGGTGACAGAACACAATGAAGTGCCATCACTAAAGTCTGGACACCACCATGCTTCTAATGAATAAATAAATAAGTCATCAAGTGAAGGTGAAGATATTTCCTTTCTTCTGACATAGATGTTTGTTATTCTGCCAAATGTTTCCTTTACTTGGGAGAAAATTGGAGCAGCCAAGATTCTTAATATTAAAAGACCTCAGTGGAACTGTTAAAATTCCATTCTGTTCAAAATTTTAATGCCAGTTGGCTGTATTATCTCTTTATAATTTTCTTCTTCAGTGCATACGTAACTGCATTAGTTGGTCATTTACCAACAGACTTGAAAGGCCAATACCATTAGCTGGGAAAATAGCTAGATTTTTTTTTTTTTTTTTAATGTAGGAGAAAAATGGAAGTGTTACTTGCTTTTTGATGATGGTAGTAGTGGTAGTATTTATCTTTTTTCTTTTATTTTCCCCCACACTTCCCCCATAAAGCATGTACTCCAATTTTATCTGCATTAGTGTGAATAAAAACAGTGCATCCTCAAGCTAGATGCATAAATACAACCCTTTTTAGTATGCAAGCAGTAACTGCACTCGCAACTCTCCTAAGAGCTGTTACAATGCACCAACAGGTCCTGAGAGCACATTTGTCAGGGTAATTTCAAATACAGACCTTCCCTGCAGAGTTTGCAGAAAGTCCTGGTATGTGCAGGTCACACTTGTGTTGGAGGGCTGGGACATGAGGAGGGGGAACAGCTGATGGACTCTGGTGTAAATTTGAATCCTTTCCAGCAAAATAGTGCGTGATCAGTGCTGATAATACATTGTCATGCATTTAGGCAACACAAAACTGTTTATGCTGAGCTCCCAGAACCAGAAGGAGAAGGAAAGTTCCTAATGAACCTCCTGGAGAGCCAAGCCCCAAGCGTTTGGTCTAGCACTGTGTTTTCATCTGATGCCAGACGGCTCTAAATAGGTCTTAAAGCAGCTCCAACAGTTTATGCTGTTTAATAAATCTAATCTGTAAAACAGGTCACGTAAAAAAACCTAAAAACTTTTCTTCTAATTACAGTAAGATTTTATTGAATGCACATTATACATATAGATCATAATACTTATTAAAAAAAGACTATTAAGATTTTACAGTTCAAGATTTTACAGGCAATGGGAACAGTGGAAGCCTAATGCTTTCTGAGAATCATATCTGCATTAGCAAGATAAAGGACAATTTAGGAAGATTACAAAAGCAATGATTTAGAGTACAACATAAAAATCTGCTGAGAACTAATTCGCAATGCCAGCTGCTGCTAAGCTTCTTAATCTTTATCTAGTTCAATTAAAATCTGAATGTTTGGGATTTCATTAACAACTGGGGACTTGGAAATTACATGCACTTTTACACTGTATTCAACTGCTTATGCACGTTACTGGAAGTTGCCCGAAATGTCTTCAGGTAGACTTGAGATATAATTAAAACTTAAGTACTTAAAGGATAATGCAGAGGTAGAAGAGGATTATTTTAAATTTTCTGTCAGATCCAATTGACAAAAAAAGAATCTCGCATGAGTTGAAATGAGTTGCAAACCAGTCAGAATTTTAATGCAGGGGATATTTATGGACGATTGTGCAATCAGATGTGCAGATCAAACAGCTTCATTGGAGGGTGGAGTGAATTGGATATTGTAATTGTGCCCTGTACTGCTTGTGTTTTTTTTTTTCTGGAAAAACCACTTCACATCTATCGTTCACTTCTGTACTGATGTAACCATGCTGCTATCAATTAATTATGCATTTCAAAGAATCTGCAAGTAGGCCTTTCTAAAATTAAACTAAGCAAAGTGATGAACAAGCTTTTAATCACTTAATACTGTCTATAAAAAATAGTTTCTTTCCACTAATTCCTCAAGAATAATTCTTCTAGAAGTTTTTCAGAAGTCGAAAAAAGCTTTTCTTCTTTCCCTTCTTCATTGCTTGTCTCCTATTCTCCATGAAAAATTTACCCATTATTGCCATACCTGCTGATTTAAAGGAGTGAAGTGCAAGAGCATTGAGCAGCTCTGTATTTTGAAGCAGTTAATTGAAAAGGCTGAAGATTCGGATATTTGATGGTGTACAAGAACACTGACTTTTTCTTGCCTGTGTGATGTAGTAGATGTCACGCTGGCTGTGGATGTCGTGCTGTCTTTGCAAGGAGAGACGGTGCTGATGGAAATGCCATGGGCATTTATTTATCTGTTTATTCATTAGAAACATGGTGGAGTCCAGACTTCAGGGTTTTGCAGGGTCAGGGGCAGCACTGTGGGATCTGCTAGTTAAGCTCTGGGTCAAATCCTGAGCTGGTTTAAATTTTCAAACTGGAGTGGATTTCTTTCTTTTGAGTTACTCAGTTTTAGTGATCTTAGGTGCCACGATAGGATGTGGAGGTAAGAATATTTCCAGAATGAATGAGGGCATTAATGGTGGTGATGCTCCTCTTGGAAATGTTGAAGAAGTGTAGTGCTGCAGGATAATTCGTGCAAGACTTAGAGATAGCCTGGATGTGTTTAAATGGTGTGTTTTGATCAAGTTAACTTTTAAATGGTGTGATGATAAGAAGAAATCCTTCAGTAGCAGAATTTCTTAAAACATTTGGGGAGTTGGTGTTAACTTTTCTCATGGTGCTGTTCTTAGCAAACAAAGAGAGTGAGATTCTGCCTGGCTACTTAAGTATTTTTCTTTTTCCTTAAAAAAAAAAAAAAAAAAAAAAAAAAAAAAAAAAAAAAAAAAAAAAAGCTTGGAAAGCAAAACCAGTGTGTAGTTTTACTCCTATATGTAACTTTAAATAAAAAATATTTTTCCCACCTCACTGCTTCCATCATACTTTTAAGTGAAAACGTGTGACCAGATAACCCAAGGCAAGTGGAGAACGCAGGAAAAGAAAATGAACCTTGAGTTGGGCATTATTTGGCCACAAGGGTAGCTAATGTGTTCTGCTGTCCTGTGTTCTGCTTGTGCCTAGAAACTTCTTCATATGCCAGAAAAGGGGATATCCACTGAAAGCCATTATTTTAAGCAGCTTAGTATCATGAAATTATTATGCATTTGGCAAGAAGGGCAACTTACTTGCAGAAATTTGTATATGGTGGTTTTCTTGCCCCCAAATGTTTGCATTTTTTGTTTTAAATAGTGATGCTTTCTATATTATTTAAGAAGGTAAACTGTGGTTTTAGAATTATAAATAGGCTTTTTGCATTCTCATTTAAGGACTGAAGTAAAGATGTGTAAATTGCAAGAGTTAAGTACTGCTGAAGCATCACTTAAGTCTGTCTAAGGCTGTGTGCTTGTGCTGCAAGGGGGAATCTCTCAGCTGGTTTCCAGTCAGGATTGCTGGGGTTGGAGCTGCAGAACAGGTCTTTCAGGGGAGACCTCATCACTCTCTACAGCTCACCGAAAGGAGACTGCAGCCAGGTGGGGTCGGGCTCTTCTCCCAGGGAACAGCGACAGGACAAGAGGACACAGCCCTAAGCTGCACCAGGGGACATTTAGGCTGGACATTAGGAAATATTCTTCACAGAAGGGGTGACTGGCATTGGAATGGGCTGCTCAGGGAGGTGGGTGAGTCACCATCCCTGGAGGTGTTGAAGGACAGACTGGATGTGGCACTGAGTGCCATGATCTGGGTGACAAGGTGTTGTTGGGTCACAGGCTGGACTTGATGCTCTCAGAGGTGTTTTCCAACCTGGTTGATTCTGTGATGATGGTGACACTGCAGGGCCCTGCAGGGGATGCAGGATGCAGGCAGTGCTGTCTGATCTGTGTGTGTGGCAGGGTTTGGCCATGCAGAGGGGACTCTCATGGCTCCTGTCACACAGCTCTGATGTGGGACACCACAGCAAGCCCTGAGTCAGCACTGCCAGCCTCCCTGGGAAAAGGGCTGAGGGGTTTTGGGGTCTGGGGCTGATCCTGTGGCTTCCAGGAATTCTAATCTACTTGTAATCTTCTACATCTGAGTGCTGAACCCAGTGAGATACACAGTATTTGATCAGCAGAGATCTTAATTTATCTGCTGGGATAGGTGTCCTCAAAAGAGCATCAAATCTCTTGGTTGTAGAGCACACTGAGTCTTTGGAGGCATTTCTTTAACTCCGGAGTTTGTTGTGTGCTCTTAGAATGGATCAGCCATTGTTTAGATAGCCTGGTATGATGGTCTGGACTTGGGCTTTTCCTCCTTGGATTTGGGTACTGTCAGAAATGGAGGGGATGTTATCAAAGATTAAAATCAGCATCCTTCTTTTTCCTTGTAAGGAGAGAATTGAAATAAATAAAATGAAGGGTATTGATATATCACAAATGGAAACAGTAAATGTGTCACTGGGGAGATGAGTGGGAGTTGAGAGCAAAGATAACTACAGACATGAAAAGTATCTGTACATTTGGCTTCAGATATTGAAATCTGTGCCACGGATTGATCCTGCAGGAATAATAAATACGCATTATCTGTAATTATTCTCAAACTTCATAAACCTTACTTTAATAACATCCTTCACATCATTTTTTTTCTGAGGTCTTTTGTTTTTACGGCACTGTCAGGCTTTTAAATTTTAAATCCAAGAAAATTTCTCCAGCTGTTACGGATTTTGTCCCACTTCTGTTCTCTGGAGACTGGGAGTTGCCTTTGGAGAGTTTAGGTAGCAGGTTGGAAGGTTTCCATGTCTGAGATGATTTGAAGATTGCAGGCTCTGAATTTGCAATTTTTATTACAAATACAGTTTCAGGTGTAAAAGATATTTATTTTTTTAATTTACATCCTACAGTTTTTATTTAAAAATAGGATGTCAGGTAGAAAAAATGTTTTTGTTGCATGTGTTGTGATGTGTTCTTTAATCAGTGGACACAAACGAGTCGTGTTTGAGTTACCAGCCCTCCCATGGTTGCACACTGAGCTTGGACCAGCATGGATATTGAAACTGTTTATTTGGTTTCTTCTGCTGTTACAAGTGTGATCACATTCCATGATGTCCTGAGGTCTTAAAATATCAAGAAACAACAGTAAGCAGAAATTCAAGTTAGGCTTTTCTGAAGAGCAGGAATTAAATATAGACCAGTGCATTCTTGTGAATTCCTGGTGGTGTGCTGGCCACGTGTTGTGAGCTGGGAATGCAGTTGAATTTTAAATGAAAATTTGCTCACTTTTATTTCCTAATAGCAAAAATACTCCCTCAAACTTCTCTCATTTCTATCATGCAGGTCTCCCCCAATTCCCTGATAAGGTGGGTACCCACTGTGGGCTCCAGGCCACCTCTGCCCAAGTAAAACTGGCTGGGTTTGTGGCCATGTGAGGGACTCCCAAGGCAAGCAGAAACATGAGTTTTAGTAAAAATCTCAAACATTTCACTTGTCTAGAATAAAAGATTCCATTTTCATGCTAATGTACATCTCCATATTGCGCTCTAATTTGTTTTAAAAAAAGTAAATTTTTAGTATGAAAAATTAGACCAAACAAAAAAATTTCTCTGTCCTCTTTTTCTCTTTTATAAAATGAAACTGGAGTGATTCTAAATAAATTCTGAGGAATTTCATCCCTTGAGTTGATCTTTTTTCTCTCATACAGTTTTAATTTGAAAATTTGCATTTGCTAATGACACATTTTTACTCTATCTGAAGATTGCCATCTACTGGCTTATAAGAGCTTTTGGGGTCTGTTATTGTTCATAAATTTGAAAATCCAATAAAGTTTGTTATTTTCTCAGTTGATTTTGTTGATTTCATTATGCTTTGCAGGGTAGGGGCAATAGTAGAGAGAACATTAGCAGCATTTACTTGATCTTACCAAGTGCTGTGCAATGTCTGCTTAATTAAAAGCACATTATAACAACATATTGATGCTTCCCACATGAATGAGCTCTCTATTCCTCCAAGTTAAGCCATATTTCATATTTCTATCCTATAAGAACAGAAGAACACATTAATAAAAGGTTAAAAATACACATTTTTTCAAAGTATTTGAAGTGATTCTGACCTTCTGGCATGGTAACAGGTAGCTCAATAAACCACAGGGGGTAGAATTTAATAGTTTAATTCCAAAATTGTGGGAGACATCTCTCCTTCCTCAAGTTAATTTGTAGTTAATCCTGAAATTCTTTAAACTTCTAGCCCCTGATGCCTCCCAGCATCCTCCCTACTCAGCAGAGCACCAAGATCTCCAAAGGAACTTAATTTTCTGTGAGGGGGTGATGCCACATCCCCCAAGCTCTGAGCAGCCAGGAGCTGTGATCCTCTGCTCCAAGGCTGAAGGTTGGCATGCACCTGGGACCAGCATCACCTCCCAAACTGGGGGAGCTGGGCATTATTGGGGTGGTGGGTTGCACACCTTATAGGTGTGTGACCTGCCTATAAGGAGGCCAGAGCAGGCTGGGAAGTCAGTGTTTGCTGTGGGGAGCTGAGGACTCAGTCTGGCAGGGGCTGTGACTCTGAAGCAGGTGAGAATAACCCCAAGATAATCAGAATTATCTTTTCTTTGTCCAGCTCTTTGATGCATCTTGATGGTGAGGGTTTCAGTGTGCTGCCTTGCCTGTATTTTACATTTAGAGGTCCATTTTCTGCAAGGATGGACTTGGGTGCCTTGCATGTGGCTTTGCTTTCCTTCCCAGGGATGTGGCACCTAAAACTCAGCTTTAACTGAGCTGGCTCTTGTCCGGTGTGGAATTCCAGCTCTGTGAACAAAGGTTTTGTGGTTGTGTGGAAGGGCCTGTGCTGTTTTGGGATGAAGGTGGTGTGAAGGGTTTTGGCCCTTAGTGATGCTGACCACAAAAGCATCAGCACTGAGCAGGTGGGGTGTGAAGTGTGGACGTGCTGCTGCTTTTTGCAGCTGCTCTGAAGAGCACAGGAGCCTGCCTTGCTCTGGGAAGGTGCTGTGTGTCTCAGGGATGGGCTGTGGGTAGCATGTGATGAGGGAGCTGTTGCTGTACTCTAATTACCTGAGCTTTATGGAACTGGAAAGGGAACAGTTGTGTAAACTCTGTGTAACTTGCAAAGATGTTAACTAAAGCTGTTTTGGGGTTGTCCATGCACTGTGGTTGTTGATTTCCTATCCACTATTTTGATTTTATTTGGGCATTTATTGCATTTCTGTGTTATTCATCTCGATGATATTCACCCCTCTTAGTATTTGTTGTTTCTTTCTTATGTAAGAGGGCTGATCTGTAGAGAAGGAGGAAAATAATGGTAAAACAACTCCTACATTTCCGTAAAAACATGTCTTGAGGGTCTTCTGTGTGAACTTCATGAAAAGTTTTTTGTTTATTCTGGATGTTGTTGGCACCACACTTTGATTTCTGCTGGATAGAGAGCTGTCAGTTCCACGCTGTAGATACATTTGCTGCTAATTATAAACAGCCTTCTTGGCTCCTAAAGGCAAGCAGCCTTTCCACCATTTGCTCACATAAGCCTGTTTTACAGTTCTTTGGTGTGTAAGTATTTGGAGTGCAGAAGAGTGGGGAGATTTATTGAGAGGCCATAAGGCACGAGCCTCCAACCTGCAGCTAAGCTGACTTGAGGAGAGCTGGATGCTAAGAGTGAGAACAGGGATCTGCTTTACCTGGGGTAGATTGAGGGTGTTTCTGTGTGCAACAGGTCCATGAAGTCCCTCATGCCCAAGGGATGTGGCAGCATGAGGCCAGCCATCAAACCAGCTGCTCCCTGTTCCACCTCCCTGCTAAAGGGAAAATTTACTTCAGGTTTTGAGGGGTTTTTTTACCTCCCATCAGATAAATATTGACTTTCTCAGTTCTTCAAGCAGCACCCTCCAAGAGGCAAGTGCTGATTCCTCCTCTTCTACAACAATCTCTACAAAGTAAATGTGTGTTTACAGTGGAAAACGGAGCAGCACATTAATGTGGTGATTGATTGACACGAAAATGTAATTCTGTGATTGATGAGACAAATGCATGTTGCTCACAAGAGCTCTGAGGAAATGTGGTCTATACCATAGTCATTATTACAGATTTTTTAGTGTGGGGGTTTCAATTTTTTTTATTATAAGCAGTCAATTTACTTCCAATTATAGCATGAGCTGCAGTAGATCTTGCTGTGGTAGTGGTGGTTAATCACAGATCAACAGGCATAAATCATATCAACAAGTCTTGGCTCTTAAGAGCTGGACCATTCATTAACACAAGCACCTGCATTGTTCTGGTCTCCTCCACAACACACACAAGTCTCATTTCCCTTAAGATCCTCGCAGTGCTGGAACTGGCCTGTAATACACTTCAGTATCATTAGATGCACTAGGGACTGAAAATTCCCTTGCCTGTGGGAATTAGAGGAGTAGTTTGAAGTTTCTCTGCCACTGACTTGCCCTAAAATTCCTGTCAAAATGCAGATCTGGAATTATTCAGGCATACGCCTCTTCTGTGGATAAGTATATTAAAATGTGGTGGGATGAGAATGTTAAATATGGGGAGAGACTCTTTAACTTACTTTAGTAGTGATAGAATCTTACCCTTGATGTGTCCTGAGCTGAATCTTAGCAAAAATGTCACACAGATCATTTCAAAATTGTGAATTACTATTGCTCTTGTGGTTTGTTGGGTTTTTTAATTTTTTTTTTTCCTAAAGTTGGGGTGATTTTCAGTGAGATGAATCCAGTTGTGCTAATGTCTGCTGGGTAGTTAGTTCACTTAAACAGTCAGAGTACAAGCACAGTTATTTTTTTTAAGTGAAACTGAATAAATTTTTGGCTGGTGTGTAGTAGGGGGAAGGGTAGAAAGAGGAAATAAACCTCTTTTTCAGCTGCTGGATTTTTTTTAACTCATTTTATGGAGATGCCCTCTTTTCATTAAAAAATGCTCCATCTTTTGAGAAAACAAATCCCTGTGCTTTCTAAAGGTACTACAGGCTGCCTTTTGGTGGTGATGATTTAGCAGGGTAGTCATGTTGTTGATGGATTCCAGTGTTTGATAGTAAATAAACTTGTTAACAAATGAAATCAAACATGAAACTGCATAACTGAAGCATTTTCCCTGATTTTTCAAGACTGTGAAAAGGGATTGATCAAATAAATACCTGTTGCAATCTATGGGAGCCTGTGACTCTGAGGGATTTTGGAGCAGGATTAAAGCTGTTTACAGCTTTTGGCTGAGTTTATTTACAGGAGGGTGTGCTCGCAGGTTGCTGTGTGTTTTTCACGCCCCTCAGCTGTTTGACTGGTGGCTGTGCCCATACATGTGACCTTTAGTAACAAACAGAAAGGTGGGGAGGGGGAACTGCTTGGTCTCCAGTGCCCAGCCTCTCTCACCAATACTTGCAGGAGCACTTCTCTCAAAAATAGAAGTTTTCTTGCTGTGTTTTGTTTGCCTCAATAGCTCCTTTTCTGTGAGCCCACAAAAATGAGTCTGTTGTGGATCATTTAGAATTTGTGTTTGGATTTGCATTCTGGAATGTGGCTCAGATCTGATAATGGGTTCCTCCTCTACCATAGCATCTTCTCCTTGGTACACACCATTACCTCCTTGCTGTGTGGAGATCTTAGGGTTGCCTTGAACACTTCCTTTTTGTGGGTCTAGAAATCATGTGTATGGCCTTGGGAGGTTTTTGTGCAGTTCTTCCATAAGTGGCAGAGCTGATAAAGCTTCCTTACCTCATTGTGGCATTTCATGGATAAATTCATACATCAAATAACCTCCTTGCTGATGCTGCTATGTAAACAAAACTGGGATTGTCCATCTGCGTGTTTAACTCTACTCTGTGTTTCCTTGGGTGGAAGTTTGTTCAGTGAAAGCATTTTGTACATCTTCTACAAAACAGACATCTCATTTTGTACAGACCTGACCTGGTTTAAAAAAAGGAATAAAAGATTTGCATGACTCCTTTTAAAATTCGGAACTATGTTGTATCTTTGTAGCAGGTTATGCAGCCTTGTTCCTTTCACTGGTAAAATAAAAAAGTGGATTGACTACAGTATTCATTTTACAAGCTGATGAACCTCCCATCCCTAAAACTGTAAAATAGAACTTGTGCTGTAGCATGTACCCACAAAAGGGCGTCCCAGGTCATGATTTGATCAATCTATATTTATGCAGTATATTGTTTATTGTATGAAAATTTGACCTCGTTAGCTGTAGTCCCTTTCCATCTCAGTTGTTATCTGAAGTGTATAATAATGAGGGGAACATCATCTCAATCTCTCAGTGCAATCAGACAAAGAGATTCTGTTGCAAACTCGGGGAAGATTGTGTCCCAGATGGGAACAGCAAATTTAATTACTGACAATGGAATGAGTATGAAATGTTTCTGCACGCACAGTTCTGGACAATGTGCTGCTTCAAACCCAGGCAACTTGAGTTTTTCAACATTGGGCTGCAAAGAGTCAGAGGATGGTAATCCCCTAAACTGAGGCTGAGTGAGAGTGTGTGTGTGACTGGAAGGCTGGGGAAATGCTAATGAATTCATTGAGCCAAGTTGGTGAAATAGCTAAACATCTAAAGAGCAAATATCAAGCACTGATATTTATGTAGAGATAGCACAGAAAAACTGTTTGCCTCAGAGAGACCCTGTAAAGAGGGCTTTTTTAAACAGAGCTTGATTTTGGGTGTCCACCTTACCCTGAGAGCTCACCTTGGTGGTGGTGTGGTTTTTGCTCTGTAGGAAACAAGCGTGGGTGTGTAAGATAGGGGTCACTGAACAAATACTGCAGATATAAACCCAAAAATCTTAACTCTGCTGCTACTTAAGAGCTGTAGTTGGAGGCCATGTATCCAGGCTACAGCTGCAAAAAAGCCTGACCAGAAGTTGATTACAGGCTCTAATTCTTCCAGGAGTTGCCGAACAGCTGCCCGTTGGCATCTCTCTTGCAATCCACGAGATGAATCCCTCTGTGTGCTGGAGGTAATGACCTTCTGGATGCTTTCTAATAAAACAATGAAGAGCTGACTTTATCATCCTTAAAGCAAATTACTTCTGCAAAATGCTTTACAAATACCAAGGGTGCTCTTTAGATAGGGATGTCTTCTATTAAAAAGTCTTGAATATTTTTCTGCCTTTTAGTGGAGAAGCTTTCTCAGGCCAGTGAGGTGTGCAGGAATAGCTCATAGAGAGAAGGCAGGGGTGTTTTCTATCTGGGTCTGTCTACAGGAGCTGTGCCATCAGATTGGTTTGGTTTAAGTTGTCTTAAAGAAGGTGCAGTAAATTAGGATTTGTATTTTAACTTTGTCATCATCAGCTAATTACATCACTTTCATTTCTGTATATAAATGTAAAGAGGTTGTGGTAAGTCCATCAGTGCCTCAAATGTCTGTGTCTCTGTGTCAGGGGAAGATGACAGTGATAACACTGCAGGGCTGGGGTTTGGTGGGATGGAAAAGGGGGCATTTCCTCATCAGCTGGAATGCCAGAGCTCCTGTCTCGGGGTGGATTCTGGTTCTGCTGGTGCTGCAGGAGGCTCCATTCCCAAGTACTTCACTTATCTGTTTATGTTAATATTGGATAACAAGGAAAACACGAGGCCTGGCCCCAGTGTACTACCGTGGGCTTCCTGCTGGCTTGTTTACGCCTTCTCATCCCACAGGTTTGTCTGTTGTCATAGTTTCCATTTTCTTTCTGTTTGCAAAAGCAGGACAGGAGGTCTCTATGGAGACAGGCATCAGTTCCACTCCATGCACTAAACTGTAGGGGTTGCTGTAAGAGCAGAGCTGTGAACACGCTCCATGGCTGTGGAAGCCATGAACATTGCCATGCTGACATCTCCAATCCCTGGAGTCACCGGGAATTAACATTTCAAGGTCGTAGCAGTTTCACTGTAACAACACTGTCTGCTCTTACCTTCATTGGAGCAGCAACATGGTCACAGAAACATCACCTCTGCACAGCACAACTCCAACTCCCAGGGCTTTTTCATTAGCTGCTGGAAAGGCACCATCCCAGTGTGTCCTTAGAATCAGTACATGTGAATTTCATATGAAATTAGAAAGCTAAATGGGATCCCAGTGACTGGGTCATGAGAGGGAAAAAACTTCTTAGAGATGGGTTTGCCATAGAGATCTCTTGGCTGCTGTGTGGATGTAGTCACTCCAGCTCCTACCAGAGGAGCTGTGTTGCTGAGCACTCTTGGGTAGAAGATGTGGCTTATGTCTCCTAACCCCCGAGAGCAACAAATCCCTGGAGACAGGGAGGTATCTGTCTCACCTGCTGTCCTTGTTTGGGGCTGAACACTGTTGTCCTTGTCAGCCCTGTGATGGATATAATGGGAAATGCTGTCAGGCCTGGCTCCAACAACTTTCATTCCTATAATGATGTGGTGGGTGTTACAGGTGTAATTTTCAGAGGTACCCAAGCAACTCAGGAACCAAAATCCGTCAGTGGTGTGATCACTGAAGTTCAGGTTCTTACATCACTCACTGATGCAGGTGTTACTCTGTCACAGTTTTGGTTTGTGCCTATCCTCGTCTGAAGTAGAACTGAGGACCTAGGGAAGTGTGTGTCCATAAATATATGTATATACACGTATTCCTCCCTGACTGCCTTTCATGTGTGCTTATCTGAAATTACAAATAGCTGCGCAGGAGAAGCCTTTGCTCCCAAGGCAGATAAAAAGGGGAAATCATAACTGGAGATGCTGTGAGAACAGAAGGATTGAAGAGGATGGGTAGAATCTGAAAACTCCACTAGACAAGGAGTAAGAGATACCTGTTGTTAGAGGTTTCATTCTTCCAGTGCCAATGATTCTAATCTTCTGGAAGGTTTACTTTGGGGTCCTGAATGAACTATTACTCCTGATGCAGATAGAAATATAATTTCTTGTTAGTTTACAGTATATAAATCCAGTTGAATTTCAAAAGCAGTTTCCTGGATAGCATTCACCTGACTGCCTAGGCGTAGTTGAAATTCTACTCTGGCTATACCATAAGGAATGTTTAAAAAAAACCCACAACAAATCAGCGATTGAAAGGTGGCACTATTTTGATCAGTCTTATGTCCCCAATTAAAAAAAAAAAAAAAATTCTAGGCTCTAGTGTCATATAAAGCATCCAAACCTTACAAAAGCAGATCAGCAGCTTCCTGAGAAGGCACCTGAAGCTGTCCTCAGCCTGTCACTGGTACCGCAAGGCTTTGTAGCACAGTGGTAGAACAGAGACACCGACTGTACAGGATTGGTTGTGAAGTAAAGGTCAGGTTCTGCTCTCTGATAGATCTGCTTTCTGTTAACCTCCTTGTGTGCTATGAAATGAAGGTTAATTCAGATGAAGTCATCAAGGAATATTTTGGTGGGCAGAGGGTTGGCACAGTGACTCCAAGCCTGTGCACGGGTCACGAGAGGGAGCAGTCCCTGTGGGCTGCTGGCAAGAGATGAGATCCTCCTTTCACTCCTGCAGTGTCAGCTTTGTGCCTCTGCTCCTTGCCTCCCACCAGGCACAGGTTGTTGGGGCTGTCTCAGCGTGGATCAGGTTAATTCCAGGTCCCGGGAGCTCAGCTTCTTGGCGTATTTTCAGGAGCAGAGACAATTAGGGGGATTAAAACCACCTTTGTGTTGTAATCCAAGTGTTCAAGGCTCCTGTTGTAGTACAGGGAGGGCAAAGCCTCCAGGGAGATTGGGTTTTTGTCCAGTGTGGGTTATCCTCTGGGAATATCCAGGAAAGGCCCACTAGGATTGGTTTTTATTGTATTTCTTTATACTTTTAGGATATCACTGTTCCTCTGCTATTGATGTAGAATTATTTAGAATGTAATGGTTGCTGTTGGCAGTGACTTTGGCCTGTGTATGGTATTGAAGGAGTGGCATAAGGTTGGGTGGAAAAAATGGACAGAAAACTCTTCTTACTGACATACTTCCATTTTCTACTCATTTTTATAGATACGATCAAATATAAGAGCTGTAGATAGGAGCAAATAAAAATCGGCACCAAATCAAATAACAAAATTTTGAAAAGGTCAAATTAATATATTTTTACAGCTATCTCTCCTGGAATGAAGGAGGCATTAAAATTCTGATTATAAGTTCTCGTGAGAATGGATTGTAATGAGAACAGGAACCAGCACATTATAAATCCACTCTCCTGGTAATAATTTAACTAGAACAGTAACTGGTACAAATGTAATTCATTAATTCATTTTTATCACAATTTAAAGACTAAAGTCTGGTTGTTATTGTGTGGCCTTCTTGTGCCGTACCTGGGATTGTTTTTTTGGTAGCTAAAGTTGAAGTACTAAGATAAATCATAAACCAGATGGATGCAAACCTCCTTGGAGTTTACCTTGCCACAATTTCTGCCTTCTATTAAGTTCTTATTATACTTAAGATGGGGTTGAAAGAATATTAAAAAGTAGTTCTGATTCGTGTTTATTTAGGACAGATGGCTAATTTAACTAGGCTGATCTCAGCTTTTTTTTATTGGACTTCATCCAGTGGTCCTTGATAGTCCCATATCTGAATTCAACATTTCCCAGAGTCATCAGATGCAAATAACAAAAGTAATTAAAAGACTGCCTCGAAGTGTAAATATCCATTAAAAAAGTGTGAATTTTTTGCTAATAACATTTGTGGAGCTTTCGATATTTTGAAGAGTTTTAGTTGCACTGACAGTAAAGACTGACACCAAATATGGTGAGTGGTTTTATTTGTTTATTTGCTTTTTTTTTCTCCTGCTGCTTCCAAAGTATGTTGAAAAAGACTCTCTAATGTGCCTGATGGTTGTAAAACTTCTTGCCCTTGTTTTAGCAGGGCGGTGTAGGGAGGGATGATAGGATTTCTGGAGTCAGGGTTGTTTCAGGATTTAGGACTGATGTTCTCATTGGCTTTTATACCCTGCAGCTCCTGCTTGTGATCCTTTGGCAGGTTCTTAGGGCTCCCTGTGCTCCCTCCCAGGAGCTGCTGATGGATGTGGCGTGTGCAACTGTCACAGCAGATATTTCTATGATAAAATTATTGCAATCTGTCAATTTAGGACAGCTGGTTTTGCTTTATGGATTTTCAGGTTACTTTAGGATGTGTGCTGCCTTTGTCATGACCAAAGAGTGTAGCTTTTTATTAGTAAATACTTGTGGCTGGGGAAAGCCCTAGAACAATTAAAACCTGTATTTTCATCTGTAGTGCTGTAGCCAGCAACAGAACTCCTCATGGATTGGAGCTGGGTCAGTACTTATGCTACAGTAGATGGATGGCAGATAAAAAAACTATAAAAATCCCTGTTACTTGATTCTTTTTGTTGTTAAAACACAGAGCACATTTCCTCAGCCACAGCTGGGTCTCTCCACACCCCGCCTGTGTCAGGCCCTCTGCCCTGTGAGTACTTGCAGCTGGTTTGCTGTAACTGGATTTTCTGGCACCTTCACCATGGGATGTGGAGCTTAATCTTAATAAAGATGTCCCAGGAGCTCCTGCCTGAGGAAGTGCCCCTGGAGAGCTCCCCTCCAACACCTCTCTCACCTGTACCAAATGAGCAGGTCTTCCAGAATCTTCATTAATATTATCAATGTTTGGAGACATTAACGTTCTAGGCAGAGGCTTAATAGAAGATTGTGCAGATAGTGGGAGAGACCTGTGTACATGGGGTGGTTTTACAAGGACTGCTTTAAAAATTGATTGGAGAGTAGTAGATGTAGTTTTAATTATTAACTGTAGATACTGATAGACCTTCCTTGCATATAAAAAGATGTTTTCATGAAGTGTCTCTTTATTGTGCTCTTTGACAGCTCAGTTTCTTTGTTTGCCGTGTATGCAGTGCTAATTTCATCAGTGAAAGTCTGTTTAGACCAGAGAATTCCCTAGGTTTTATATCCAAACTGTTTTTGTCCTTCCTGCTCCTGCAGAGAAGTCTTTGTGCTGCATTGCAAGTTTTCTATTTTAAAGGTATTTTTAAATATGATAATGCTGAGTTCCTAAAAAAAAAAAAATAAAAATTAAAGAAGGACACATTGCAGTGAACAAAGCTGCAATCTGAACATGTGCTGAGGGCTGCTGAAGTGCTGAGTAGAAGCAGTAAATATTTCTCATAAGCCACAGACTTATGGAGCAGGGGCTGTAAACTTGTGGCTGCAAGAAACAGCAGTGGCACTTGAGTCAGGAATTGTATGTGCAGATTTCCAGCAGCAGGGAGGGCTGATTTGATGGGGGTTTTGTTTTAGCACAGCCCTGCTTGTCAACAGAACAGTGGTGGTTTTAATTTAGATTTTTGCAGCCCAGAACTGTTTTCATTGCCCAGGTATCACTCAAAGGGTGACTCCTTAAGGTCCCGTCCAGCACAAACCATTCCATGCTGGTGCTTCCTCACAGTTTCCATTCTCCTGTAAATCAACACAACTTCGTTGACATTCAAGTTTCCAGATGGAGAGAGTGGGAAATGGCTTAGAATGGTTGATTTTGGCTTCTGGAGACTCTTGAGAGTCCCAAGTTCCAAATTCTGTGAAGGTCACCCAGTTGCTGGGAACTGACTCTGGCTCAGATGCTCCAGCCAGAGAAGCTGCAGAGCAGAGGAAAGAACCCTCCAGTAAAACCTCTTGTTTTCAAGCTATTTTCATGGATTTAGGAACTTAACTGTGGACTGTTAGTGTGCCTCAGAAGACCAATGCAAGGTTTGTTTCTGTCAGATTCAAAAAAAAAAAAAAAAAAAAAAAAAAAAAAAAAAAAAAAAAAAATTTGAGCTTCCACTCCAACCTCAAAAGTTCTTACAAGGTATTTTTGCCATGGCAATATTTTGCCACATCAAATCTCCCACAGTTTTCAACAGGGTACAAGAACAGTTTGTGTTTTAATAAACATGATGACTGAGATTTGTTGCTGAGTGAAACTAATGAGATGAAGGATGTTGACAAGTCATGGATTTGTATTGTTCAGCCTGAGTATAACTTGAAAGCTCAGCAGTACTGGACAAGCACAACTACTGAAAATGTGAATATATTTACATGATTTGATATGAAATATTGAAGCCAATTTGTTAATGGACAACTTCAACACTTGCTTTTGTTATATTGAATAAAAACCAGTGGGTCAATTCTAATGTAAAAATGCACATTTTATTTTGGCTCTCTGTTTTTAGCACTAAGCCACATATTCAGTATAACAAGAAGAGAGCAATAACCTTTTGATTTGATGATATACAGCACCTTTTATGTAAACCCATGAAAAGTGATTACTGGTATCATGAGGGAACAGCACCTTAGGGAGATTACCAGACAAGGCAAACAGCTGGAACACATAATCTCCTAAAAGTGTGATTGTCTGTGGATCTCCATGTCTACCCCAGGGGGCTATAAGTAATACTTTTTTAAAATATGCAAAACAATTCTTTGAAAATTTTGAGTTTAAAATTTTTGGTAACCACAAAATTTAACTGTGTATTAAGTCAGATGTTTGACATGTGCTTCAAGTTTAGGACTCTGCAAAATTTGTTTTTGTATATAAATGACACATTTCCTATTGTTTTCTTGACATTTAAGATTAACTATTCCAGCAGTTTACCTGAAGTTTAATTTAACTGGAGGAAAAAAAATTTCTAATCCATTGGATGGATTTTTTTTTTCCAAGTTAAGTTAAAAGAAATATAATTACATTTTAACTGAAATAGGCCTTGCTTTGTAGGTATTTGTATTGATTTAATTAGATGAGCTTTAAAAAACGGGGACAGCTTGAGCGTAGATAGAGAAACTGTATTTTTTTCCTAGGGTGTAAACCTCCTGAGAAATGTTCTTGCCTGTCTGTTGACCTGGTGGCTGTGCGCTGATGTTGCTGCTGTGTGTCAGTGATTGAGATGCTGCAGCCTGACTTTCCTATGGACTTCAGCCCATGCAAATTCCCTGAAATTAAGAAGCACGATCTATGCTCTGAAAGAAGCGAGATCCTTCTTAAAATCTTCCCCAGTCATGTTTCAGTCTGTTAGCAGGAAGGTGAAATACCCAGATCACTCCTGGCAGCTGCAGGGCTGTGAGTGATGATGTTTTAATCGGGGCCTGGGCAGTGTCCTGAGCTGCAGCTCTGCCTGTGCTGGGCATGTGGACGGTGCTGCCTCCCAGGAGGGAGAATTTCCCTCGGTGCTAATCACAGAATATCCAGCTCCTGGGGTGGTGACACAGTGCAGTGAAACAAAAATTACTATTTTCAGCCAGGCATCCTGCTCCCTGTTGACTTGAAAGCCCTGATGTCAGGCTGCATGCTGCTGACTCCAGAAGTGCTTTGGAGAGGGATTATCATAAATTCAGATACCTGCTAGAGATACCTGCACAGTACATTTGTGTCTGTCAGCTCTTTCAGCATGCTAATTTTCCTGGCAGTTTGTATCACTTTTTTGGATCTCTGAGGGAAGTGTCCAAGAGGCACTTGGGGGGGGGGGGGGGGGGGGGGGGGGAAGTTTTGGCGCTTCTATTGTTAAATTTTTTTTCTGAATTTTCTTCTGAATTTTCCAGGAGGGTGTTCCATTATCTCTGCAGCTAGAGGTGCTACTGAAATCTTCAAAGCCAGCTGTTGGACTTAACAATATAATTTTCACCTGAAACTTTTTGTTCTAGCAGGTGATAATGATTAGGAGTTGGTTATTAAAATTTTTGCTTTTTTTAATCCAGGATGAGGTTTTAGCCAGACATCAATACAGACAGAATGAGTGTGTAGCTGAGTGCTGCCTTCTCTCATCTCAAATGCCCTGTTGCAAATAGCTGCATCATTCTTAAAATATCATAAAGCTTGTCAGACAATTTCCATCCCACAAAGGCAAATTTGAGGTGATCTAAGTGTGTAATTTGCATGGTAAATGTGTGAACTGGTTTGGGGTCAAACCCACAGTTTTGATGAGAGAATGTAATCAGACATTTTAGATGAGTGAAGAACAGGCATTGTGTAAGGTAAAGATCCACAACTTGTTGTCACTTGTGGGAGTTTGTTAGGAAGCCACAATTCCAGGCATTTACATTATCTGAGTACAACTGGCATTTCCTTAAGGACAAGTAAATGTCTAAACATATTCTTCAGGAATAGCTATGGTGGAGGAGAGGGCATTTCCAAGCAGCCGTCTCAGTTTGTGATCCATAAGTTTGACAGTCCATGTGTAAATTTAATGTCGAATGCAGTTTTGTTTTGTGTAATTTCACTTTTTTGTCACTGGTGGAATTATCAGTTACTTAAAATTTTGAGCTTTCATTGTATTTGAAGTTCCTCTGATTATGTAGACCTGAATAAAGAGAACAGCGGAAGTTCTTCATCTGTAGGTAAATTACAATACTGAGAAATTAAATTTTCACTAAAATCTGCTCAGAGGTCAGGATAAAAGGTATTGCTATTGTATGTTGGGATTTTTTTTTTACAGTTTAAATCCATCCTGTATTGGTGTGGAGAGGTTCCTTTGGCCTAAATATTCTTGCCTGCCTCTAATTTCTGTAGTTTTATTATAGCTAGGACAGTAAAAATCATTATGGGCAGAAACTTCACATGCCAGCTGCTGGACTACTCGTATATTCTGCTCTGGGACCAATACTTCTCACTCATCTTACTTGTAGTCTGTAATTTTTGTTAATTCTTTGTTATTCTTGCTTTTAAATGTTTCTCCCTTCATTTCCACATTAATGTGCTGTGTGATGTCCCAGCCTGAATCATTATGGGATGTTAGAGGGATCCTGAGGTAGAGCAGGATGGACACTTAACCTCAGTGGGAGGGATGGGTGGTAATGATGGTTTAATGGCAGTGACACACACGGAATTTTAATCAGTTTGCTCCAGGTTCCCTATGCTGATATTAAGTAACAATAATTCACACAGTATTCTGTTGAAATAGTGCTGTAGAGTGTCCCTGCTGAGCACAGAGCAAACCCCCAGGAAGATGTGTTGTCTCTGGACTAAAGGAACTCTAACCCAGCTATGGATACCAGCAGAGGGGAAGGCATAAGGCAAGGAGCCTAAGCTGGAATGAGTGCATTTCTTTGTTAGGTTTCAGTTTTGAATGTTGATAGCTAATTGATGCAATCACCTTGCAGTAATATTCAGTCTTCTCTGGTGTCACCCAATGAGCTACAGAAACACCAAGCAATGTTTCTTCGAGGTTTTGATGCGTGCAGTTGAGAGAACACTTACAAGAATGGCATTTTCATGAGTTACAGCTTTTTTAGTACCCCAGGTTTTTTACATGCTGTATCTTGCTTTGGAAGGTCTGCAGAAACAAAGCACAGGTGGGTAAATAACTGTCTCACAGGAGCCCTGAGCAGCTGCACTCCCTTCAGAAGGCTCTGCAGTCCTGCTGAGAGCTGGGGTCACGGAATGACCGAAGTTGTATGGCACCTTGAGGTCATCTCCTGGCACTGCTGCTGTTCCACAGGTTTGGGGTTTTTGTTTCCTGGCTGGATAAGCCAAGAGGGGTCGTCCCTCCACCCTTCTTCTGTGCACATCCTTCCTGTGTGCTCTGCAAGGCTGAGATTTGTGGCTGATGCAGACAATGAGGATGTGATTGCAGACATGGGTTATATGAATCTTTTGTGTGAACAGTCACAACAAAAATGACCGGGATTATAATGATGAACATCTGTGCTGTTGTGAAAAGCTCCTGCAGCTTTGTATGGCTGCAAACTGGACATTTTCACTCTCATTTGGGAGAGTAAGACCTGGCTGGGAGAAGGAGGGTCAGGTGATGCCATGGTTTCAGTGGTGCGGTGTTGTCCCCAGGCTTCCAGTGTGTCCCACTGACCTTCAGTTTTGTTCGCTGAGGTGCCCTCCTTGCTTGGAGCTGCCAGGGCACCAGTGTCTCTGTCTGTGAGCTCATCCAAGCTCCTCCTCTTCTCCTGGATCCTCTCAGTGTGCTGAGGTGCCTCAGGAGCACTCACTGCTGGGGGTGTTCCCTGTGCTGGGTGGATTTTGGGGTGTCCTGCCCTGCTGCAGGCACAGCAGGGCTGGTACAAGCTGTGACATTGCTTTTCCTTCAGGATAGGCACTTCAGGGGCTGTTGGGAGAACTATTGATCTACTTCAGCCTCACTCACTTGCTTAGCTCCTGTGATGAGATTTTAATCTCTTTAAAAGAAATACTAAGGTTACAAAGCTTGAAAAAGGATGCATAAGGTGTCTGTGAACCGCTCCGGAAATTTTCCATCTGGGAGACTACATGATATGGTGCTATTTATTTTTTCTTACTTTTGTACCTATAACCTTATTAAAAAAAATCATCTACCTGTTTTACCTGAAGAAATCATTCTAGGGCACAGTTCTTGTGAAATGTTAATGAAATACTGACTGTGACCAGCTCTGTATTTCCTTGTTCAGGATCACAGCAGAAACTCTCTTTAAAAACTAATGTTTATTTTTTATGACAGCATTTGGAGAAGAAGAATCAAGGCTGCTCCAGCCTTGCCCTTTTGCTTTACTCTTTGTCGCTGCCCTTCAGTCAGTAAAGCAAAGATAGCTGTGTGTAAGGAGCTCCATGCCTCCATATTCTTTGAAAATAATAAAAAACCCATATCCTTATGCTAAATGGAGCTGCATCAGCTTATTTAAGTAACCAGTAGGCTGTTTAATGTTTTTATTTGGAGCAGGGAATTAAGTAATTCTGGAGTCAGGTTGGTAAACACTGTGGTCTGGCAATTAGGAAATTGATTGGGGCCCTAATTCACTATAAAACAGTCCATCTTTTGCTGGGCCTGTAAATATCTCCTTATTGCTTAATTCTGCAGTCGCCTTAATGGGGAACCTGCTCGTTTGTGAGGAATCAGCTATACATGTGGTAAGCTCATCTGTTTGTCCGACTGTTTTTTCAATGTTGATTTGCAACAAAAGCAATTTGGTGCAGATAAAAAAGAGCAAATGGTAATGGGCTTGAAGCTGAAAGCTCTTAGCTTTTAGCACTCAAGCACTCAAAGTGGAGGATTTGGGGATAAAGAGACTTTACTTATGGGTTAGAGATCCTTTGTTCTGTGCTTGACTGGTTGTTTTTCTTTGGCTTGGTTTTGCTGTAGTGTTAGTAGATGGCGGGCTGCTTGTGAAGTAAAGATACTTAATTCTGGGGTCTTGAGCTCATAAAACATTTTTAAAAATGCAAAGGCAGCACTCACTGGAGGCCCTTTGGCACCCATGACACTGTGTCAGGATTATGGATTACTGCCAGTCGTGCATTTCAGTATGAAAAATTGCAGTTTGGCTTTCTGAAAACATGCTGATTTTAAGAGCTCTCTGTGCTGCTTAAACTGCTTGTACCAGGACCCTGGGCCTCCTGCATTCATGGGAGCTGTACCCATTTTGAGTTTTGTAGTATAACTTCCAAGTGATTTCATGAGAAAGGGAATAAAATTAAAATGTAATCCTTGAAAAATATATATACCAAAAAGATCATGTGTTGCTTATATATAATGCTTTTTCATCAGACTTGAAAGTGGCCAATTTCAAGGTTAAGCAAAGCTTATTATTGGATCCAAACAGCATTTCAGTCAATTGTAAAATGAACTTTTAAACCCTTGGCTTTTGAAAACTATATTAAACGACAGGGAGAAAGTATTAATTGTTATGAAAATGCATGGGCTACATTGTTCAGGGGCAGGACTGACATTTGCAGCATCTTTTTAGACCTTTAGGAGAATCAGCTGTGTGAGCTTCAGGTTCCTGATGGAGTCAGCTCTTCCTGAGCTGAGGGAAGGGTTCCTCCTGGCCCAGCAGCAGTAAATGCAGTGGTGGCTCTGTGTTCCCTCCCTGTCTCTGCACTGCTCCTGATGCCCCCATGGGCAGCAATAAAAATCTGATACAGCCTGAAAGGTTGGCGCTTCACACACCAGGTGTAAGGAGGAGACTCCTTCCTGTGGGTGCTGAGGCCCTCCACAAGGTGATGACCCAGAGGTGATGGCTCCACATCCCTGCAAGTGTCCAAGGCCAGGCTGGACAGGGCTGGGAGCAGCCTGGGATAGTGGAAGGTGTCCCTGGCCATGGCAGGGGGTGGAAGGAGGTCAAATCAAACCATTGCAGAAAGTAGCATGCCTGTGACTCTGTGGAAATACAGAGACAAGTGGTGTTTGGGAGGAGTCAAGTGTGTGAGGTGTTTTTGTAACATTTGACACTTACTCTACTCATACTTAACAGAGGAAGAACAGTATAGGATGTGGACTCCTACGATCCATCTCAGCACTGCCTGAATATAAATATCTGTGACAGGCTGCACAAGGATGCTTTAATGGCAGTTGTCAGAGACATTTAAAATGGATTAGACCTTCTCAATTTTTTTCCTCTAATAATGAATATTTAGTGAGACTTTTAAAGCTGTTAGCTATTAATTATAGAACCTGAAAATATGATTGTGTTCAGTCAAGTAGGAATCAGCACGTGACTGTATGCAGAAGTATGTTCTCTGTCTAGCTTTTGTGACATGGCTTACTGCTTTACATTTGCTTTATAAATACAAGAAATGATTTTTTAATGATGACAGCTGGTGATGAAGCAGACTTGCCCTTGAAAGTTGTAAGCAGGCTGGGAATATTAACACTAAGGAGGTAAAAGGAGAGATTAATAGATAAATGTCCCAATACTTAAATAATGTATGATAAAATTAGATTACCATAAATTTAGTTCCACTGTAGATAATGATATTGTTCTGAGGCTAGAAATCCAAGTGTGGCAATAGAAGGTTAATGTTTGCATTAATAAGAATGCAGACCATTGTCCTTTGCTGGTCTTATTTGCTTTCTGCAGATAAGAAATCACCTTTCTCTTTAAATTAGTTTATACTACCAAGGGTTACTTTTGCATATTGGAAATAAATAGGGTCGTATTTCTACAGCTAAAATAAATGTTTCTGCTGTTGAAATAAATGTCTTACTCCAACAGCAGAAAGCTGATTATACCATTGATAAAGAGGCTGTCAGTCAAATAATTCTCATTTATGTATTCAAAAATCTTAACTAATAGTGCAATGAAAAAAGCTCTAGTAGCTTTATTAAATTCTTGCTTTTCAGGGTGACTTTTTTTTTTTTCTTTTTAGCAGAAAATCATTTTCTATTTGCAGCCTGCTGTCATTTCCCTCAGTAAAGTGATAGAACAGAGTGAGGAGGCTTCGAGTCTTTGTTTTGGTTTGGTTACTCTGTTTTGTTGGTGTTTTGGTTTTGTCATTTTCACCCAGGTTATTCAAGCACTGGGAATCCAGCTTATGGGATCTAGTTTTAGCCTTTGCTGGTCTGTTTCTTTGGAAGAAATCCCTTTCTTAGGAAGGAGCTTGGCAGTGCCTCTGTGCTCTGATGGGAGCTGGCCCACTGACCTCCTTTAGCGATCCATCTCAGGCCCTGCAGCCCATCCATCTCGGGTTTCTTGGCCTCCCGGCTCCATGGGGAGCAGGAACTGCTCTTGCCCCATTTTCCAGGCTGAGGGATTGATTTCCTCTGGCACTGCCATGAGAAGTTAGACACAGAGCCAGTGTTAGTTTGGTGAGCTCCTCGTGGTCAGTAGAGACAGGGAGAAATGCCCTGAGTGCTGTTTGTCCTCTTCAAGCTTGGATTAAGATGAATTTTAATTGAGACTTGAACAAAATCACATCAGAAATGTGTGGTAGGCCAGTGTCCTCTGCTTGATTTCTTTGTTTTGGTTTTTTGTTTGTTTTTTTTTTTTTATTTTTTGGGTTTTTTTAATATCATGGCTTGATGTCCTGGCCATGGATCTTCACTTTGCTCTTACCCGAGCTGGGGCTGTGCTGCAGCAGTCTGGTTGTTGCATCTTCCCCAAGGGCCAGGATCCAAAGAGTTCAGGTTCTCCCTCCCAGGCCTTTTTTTCCAGCAGCCTTGCAAGTCCTGTTCAATGCAGTTACACCCTGGGAGTGGGTGATGACCCAGACTGAGCTCCAGGTATGAAGCCAGGGTTCTTGGATGTTGGTGGGAATGGGACTGGAGCCTTACCTGACATTCCAGCAGAGCATCCTTTTAACTTCTTGAGAACTATCACAGCTCCAGGGAGGGCTGGGGGGTGAAATTTTAAGCGTCTTACGTGGATTGCTTTTCTCAAGTAGCTTTTACTGTAAGAAGTGTGAGAAAATGAGAGCAGAGACCCTAGAGGAGAAATTTGATGGGCAGAGAAGAGGAAGAGAGCCCAGGAATTTATTCCAAGTCCACCTGTGTGCATGTGCATGCATTTATTTCTGCTTAGGCATTGACATTCCTCAAAGTACTCTCAGTTGATAGCTCTGAGTGGGCTAATGATAATTGCATTTACACTAAATGTGCAGCAGCCTCAATACTGATATACAAATAATTTAAAGCTGCCATTCAGACATCCTAACTAATCAAATGGAGATTGCCCCCGTCTCAGTCAGGAAAGACAGGGAAGAATTCATCTTTGAGCAAGAGCATAAAGAGTGGTGGATGTGATGGCCCTCCTGTGAAATGTGTCCTAGGAAAGAGGATATGAAGAGGAGCAAAAGCTGTCTTGGGGTCTGGAGCATAAATTATAGCACAAATACTTAGTTTTTTAAAAATGTAAGCAGTGATTGCCTTTTTTCAGCTCTTAAACAGAAGCATCTCAGATTCCATCCCTTGATACAGTTATGCTAAAAAAATATTTAATTGCTATTACATTTGGAAGGAAAACAGGCTTTAACCTTGAGGTGCTGAAACAGCAAATAAGATACTGTGTTCAGGTAAGGATCTGTGACCTGTAACAGGTGTGAGGGGCTCAGAAGTGACCTGCTTTTACTTCACAGTGTAGAGTAGAGGGAACCTTGCTGAGTGCTAATTAATTGTTGCTTTCATGCAAAATAATTTTTACCTTCAAATAGCCTTGAAAAGAGTTCTCCCAGTTTTCTCATCTAGGAAAAGTTGATGCTCAAAAGCTTCGTAAAACAGGATCTAACCCCAAGAACTGAGCTCTTTAATGTTATGGATTCGAATGGAAGCAGGTTTGCTACAATTTAAGCAAGCCATACACAGTTTAAAAGTAATCCTGTATCTTTCAGGGCATTGTTGTGAAGGATTTTTTTGGTTTTGTTTGTTTGTTTTTGTTTTTTTTTTTAGGGGCTTTTTTTTACTATGGAAATAAGTATTGCAGGTGATTTGTTTATTTCTGCCTGCAGTATTTCTGCTAAGACTGGAATATCCTCTGACCTTTCACTGACTTGCACAGGCTTTCCTCCTGGGATGGGACCAGCGTTCCAGGGGGAAGCTCCTCTGTGCTGGGAAGGTGCACAAACACCTGTAGCACAGGTAACACCGTTCCTCTGGCACCTGGAGCATCCCAGCCTCCCTCCGGGTGTGTGCTGTGAGCAGCTGTGTGGGAGAACCCACATTTGCATTTGTTCATCCCTCTGCAGAGTACGGTTCATCCTGAGAAATGGAAACAGTTTTGTACAAAAGCAACCACCCACTCAAAATACATAAATAAGACTCTTGGATATGTAATACTTTAAAATACAGCACAGGGGAGATTTCCAGGGAGTGTTTATTATGGTGACAGGTAGAACCGAGTGAGTAAAAGACTCTGTTGGCTCTCAGTTCTGGAAGGTCCTCATTTGTGATTATAGTCATGATGATAAAGCAATTAAATGCCAGTGAACGTATATTTTCCATGGCTGTGAGGCTTCTGGCATAATTATATAATAAAAAAATGCCATTAAAGAGCAATAATGTTATTAGTGCATCACTTGGAAGAAGTGCACAGCTTGGATACTAAGAGCACAAAACAACCAAAGCCCAAAACAAGCCCTGATGCTCCCAGGTATGGAACTCAGAACAAAAACCTGTTCTCTGCCTATTGTTGTATGTAGAGGATACTAATGCACCACAGAATATTTGCACCTCCAACTGGCCAAATCCTTTTTGCCATGAACCTTTTTAACTTAGAAAATCTAAACTTCAGGTTGGGTATGGTCAATTAAAAGCTACATGTTGTCAAGTGGTAACTCCTGAGTCCTGATTCACCTTGCTTCCTTCAGCAAAACTTGTGAGATTAAACCTTGCAAAAATGTGAACATATATTCCCATAGGGTGAAGCCTGTTTTATTACAAATTCTGTGTGGATGTGTGTTTCTGTTTTTAGGCTTTATATACCCAGTCCCGGGCACAATCCTGTTTTGCATCCAGTAAGGTGTGCTGTGTTGTTAATGAATGACCTAAAGGCTGCATTTGTCTCATTGGTCCATGGCCTGGCTCATCCTTTTCCTGTGCTCCAGGAGTTAGACTAAGGCAGCAGACCTAGGATTCCTAATTCCATTTAATCATACAGATCGAAGAGTTCTTGTTTCATAACTTGCATTGTATTTCCTATTTTTAACATTAAGGTAATTAATTTGCTCTAAACAGTATTGATGAAAATCTTCCAGAGGTGGAAGCATTTCAATAACAGCTGAAACTAGTCATGTAATAGATCTACAAAGTACAAAATGTGTATCAAGCTCTGTTTGAAGGAAAAATGCTCCAAAATTCATTTTTTTCTGGTTTGATACTTGAGAGCATGGGTTGATCCATGGCCTGGGTCACTGCTTGCTTGGTATCACAGTGCTTTTGTACAAGAGAAGGGCACTCAGGGATGTCACAGCTGGTGAGTGACTCTGAACAGATGCCCAGAAGGTCAGGCTGTGACTTCTGGCCATAGACTCCAAATCCCCTCTGGAAACTTAATAGCACCCTGTGTACAAGGGGCAGAACCTTTATAAAAGAGGTCAGGCGTGCCCTAAAACTCAAACATAATAGTTTTGCCTATAGTCTTTTTGAAGCTGTAATTTGTTTCTTCCCTTTTTTTTAATAATAGATTTTTAAATCGTTTTGTTTTCATGGCTGGCAAAGTGCCTGTTTAGAAACATTTATTTTAGGAAGAAACCCACTGCCATCTGAATGAATGTGTGTGTTTATTTCTTTTGTCTGAAATGTTTTTGAATGTTTGAGAATATCATAAAATTACGCCATAAAAAGGCTGCAAAGACTTAGAACAGTCTGCCAGTAATCTGGCTGAAAAGCCCAGTTAATTTTTTTGTGGGAAAGCTGAATTTACTGAATTACTCCTTGTATCACCATCCCTTCCACTGCATGTAGAGACTTGTATTTCTTTCACCACTGACTGGAGAATGTGCTGCCCCTAATCCAGTGGGCTGAGCAAACTCCTTGTCAAGGAAAACCATTCCACACTCATCAGGGACTCTCCAGCCCAGCCTTTGGAGAGGCTAGTGAGCCCTGTGTGAGTTTGGGAATAGGGCTGGATGCTCTAGCTTGGGTTTATAACAAGCCCAGGGCAAGCACCAGCTTTATTTAGACAGCACTCACTCACACATATAATGAGCCCTTTAATTAGGTTTTCACAATGTGACAAAAAAATGTCTCATCCAAATATTTATAGTTGGGTTTTGATTTAAGTCTTCATTGCATATATAAAACAAAACTTGTCATCTGAGGTAAAGCATCTGGCAAGTTGGTAAGTGTTAGCTCATGAATCGAGCGTGACTATTCTGGGACTGGGGAATTACTCAAATGTAGTAGGGATGCATCCAAGGAGGGATGTGGATAAAAAGAGGATGTCAGGCTGACGGTGTGATTTTTTAATTATTTTTTTTCCCCTAATGTTTTATTCAGACCAGCAGGTTTATGCACAGCTCATCTGCTGTTTTTCCAGAGTTTGTTTGGAGTTGATGGGTGTCTGTGGGAGCATCCTGGTATTTCATAGATGGCATTTGTAGAAATCAGACTTGTAAGGTGGGCTCAGGTGTTAGGGCAGTGGAGATCAGAGCTATACAAATTAGTGGTTTGGTTCCTTCTAAATTAGTGGTCCTGCAATGATGGGGAAAATGTAGAATGCTTAATTATTTAGGATTTGAAGTCTTGCCTGTTTTAAACTGGTGACATAAGTCAGCAGAGGGCAAAGCAAAGTGGTGTGAAGCTAAAGCATATGTGAACCAGCTCTGGGCTATCCAAGTCCCCTGCTCCAGCTGCCTGGATCCAGCTTGGACATGCAGGTCCTCAGTAAGTGCTGGGAATCCTGGAATGGCAGAGCTCTCCTAGGGCTTGGTGTTCGGGGAGGGAGGGGACGAGCTCATTTTCCCCTGGAGTTTCCCCAGACCCATTTTGCATTTTGAAATGAAGCAGACACAACTGCATGGTTAGCTTTAATTTTGGTGGAAAAGTTTGCCAGTGTTTCTGCTTTTTAATTTTTTTAGCGTTATTTGTAAACCCTTGCCAAAAGCCTCTCTCTCTTTCCCACAGCAACTCTTTTAAGAGAACTTGCTTGATCTGTTGTCTTATCTAAGATTATGGCTAATTACTCAATAAAGAACTTTTTTTCCAAGGTCTTTTTTCCCCCCCACTTTTAAGTATTATCTCATGGGGTGAAATTTCTTCCTCTTTTGATTCTGCTCCATCACAACTGAGCTTTCATCAAGACATGTCTCAGAATCTGAAGGGAGCAGTTAGTGCGAAACGAAGCCTTTAGATTTTCCCTTTCCTTTTTATGCTAAAGCCGAAATATGAAGCATATGGAAAGGAAAATAGCATTAAATCTCCCACTCCAAAAGGAAAAGCATTGAGGATCTGGCCGCTGCAGGAGAGGTTTGAGCTGCATGCTTCATTTACTACTTTGTGCAGACATAACAAAGAATTTACTTTAGTCCCCGTGGTACTCCCAGAGCCTATTGCGTGGTAGGCAGAGGGAAAGCAATGAGCCTTGTGTTACAGCACAGCAGCAAACTGGGGATTCAGGTGCTTTAAAGACAAATGTTTCCTTAATAATCTCACTGTACAGACCTAGTTCCTTTTCGGTTTATGTTTCCCATTTCTGAAGAAGAAGCTTTCGAGCATTGTGCAAATAGTTTTGTTTGAATGAAGCATGCAGTGGGGCCCATAGCAGAGATTTTACTTAATAATTCAGAAAAAAAGAAAAGAAAAACCAGAGAAGCCCTGTCAGAAGAGATCTGTCTTTTAACAAACACAAGGCAGAGAGGGAAATGTCAGAGACCTCAAGTCAGATCTCACTTGGTGTTTGTGAACTAGTTCTGGTAAGGAAAGGAAAATGCTGGCATGCCACGGTCTAAACTGAATTTTGGATTTGAGATTTTGTAATTTTGATATTGTGAGCCTCTTGGAAAAATCTCAGAGATGAAAAGTCCTCAAAGGGGTCTTTCCCTGTTCAGGATGGTGGGGGGAAAACCTGCAAGATTCCAATCTAACCCCAACCTTAAAACCTGAGAACATGGAAATGCAGAGTGTGGCTCATCATTGCCATTTATTGTAGCATTGTGCTGTTAGGTGACAAAACACAGCACTGCCACTGAAGTAATGGGAGTAGATAAAAAGGCTGCTTAAAAGGCAGAGGTTTTTGTGTGCGCACATCTCCTTATATTGACAAGTAGGAAAATATTGAAAAGCACTGGAGCATTTAATTGAGTTTGTGCAAAATGTCCAGGTACGTACGGCTGGGCCGTGGGGGCAATTTAGTGTTCGTGCCTGCAAATGGAGTGGGCACAGCTCTGTGTCAGGTTGTTTTTGTGTTGTGTTTTTGGCATTAGAAAAACCAGGTGAAGAATCTGCTGCTGTCTCACCCCTGCCCCAAGAATGACACCCAATTTGTATGATTTTTTTAATGAAACATCTATTTAGACTTGGCAACAAGCAGAAAAAAATGGATTTTTCTGTATCCCATTGAGAAGAAAGAATAATGGAAATAAGGAAAGTTTAATTAAGAATAAAAACCAAATGTATTCAGTTCTCCTGCTGCCCAGGTTACCAGCATATCTTAGATCAAGGTGGGCCTTGGGAAGGGAACTTCAATTAATTCACACGCAGATGGGGTCAATAAATACTGAAGAGAAAAGGAAATTATTTTGAAGCTCATGTTCATTGTCTAATCTAGACATACTCTGTAAAATAACTAAAGTTTTATTTTGTTTGTATTCTGGCAGTTCTGAGTAGGCAGTGTTGCATCGAGAGCTTTTCAGCCTGTTCTAGGGAGACAAAGCTCGAGTACTCCTTGTCTCTCCCTGACTGACTTCCCAGCAAGTTTTCAACCAGCTGGGCAGCTTCACTACCCTAGTACAGATTTTGCTGGCAGTAAGTAGAAGTGTCAAAAATAATAAAGTACCTGCAAGGGTTATAGGTGGGCATAAGAGGAAAATTCTTTTACCAAAGGGGAAAACCTTGTTTGACACTGTAGCATTGAGGCAGCAGGCAAAACCTGATTAAAAAACAAACAAAAAAACAAAAAAACCCCTTCCTTGACCAGAAGAAATGTTGTTTTAACTGGTGTTAAAATAATATTTCAGCATTTCATGTGTAGGTTCTGCAGTGCAAAATATGGAAGTGATTGAGTTCAGTGTATTGTCTTGTCACAGCCATGCTGGGATTTCACCAGAGCTAAATCTGTTCCCAGGGCTGCTTCTGATCTGTAATGGCAACATACTTCTTAATTTATATGAAGTTCTCTTAAATTTTCGCACAATTTGATCACCTGAAGAGGTCTTTTTCTCTGAGGGAATATTGAGGTAGACTTTAGGTCTTGCCCAGTCCTTCATTGTGATATTAGCACTTAATTAGTTGTGTCTCTGTTTCAGTAAAAAAAAAAATTGAAAGGCTAATGAATGAAATGAATAGAAAAAGCAGGTGTGGAATGTCCTTTGTGGGCAGAGAGGTATTCATGGTATTTAAATTGTAAAGGATGTTTCTGGAATAGAATAATGATTGCTATCAGCTGCCATCACTTCATTATTCAGAGGACTCTGCTATTCCTATCAGGCCTGTTTCTTAAAATCTTACTGTTTTATTGCATATTATTAGAAGCCAGTGCTGTTTATTGAGTTCTCCAGTGTTGTCTGAGATCCTGGAGGTGTTACCTTACTCAGACTGAAAAAAGCCGCAAGTCTAAGCATTAGGAATTACAAACCTAATTATTGCTGAAGTGTGTGTTTGCAGAGTGGGACCTGGTGAACAAAGGCTCCTGCCTCTCGGGGAGTGACTTTGTGACAGGAATGGGGGCAGGACTGAGCAGAACCTGGGGCTGGATGGCCACCAAACCTGAGCCAGGTGGAGTGGCAGGAGAGCATCTGTCCCTGATGCAGAACTTCTCCTGCTTGAATGTCTTGAAGGAACGTTAGTGCTAGAGAGTGGAAAAAATCTGCTTGAGTTTTGAACTTAACCAGATTAAAGACAGTGTAAACTTACAGTTGGCTTCAGGGAAAAGATTGCCTCTTTAATTGTACCCATTTTTAGTGAGAGAGATCTGCGTTTGCCTGTTTAGCCCAGTTTCAGCGAGATCCTTTCACTTTCATATGTGAAAATGAACTCGCATCCCAAACAGGTCTGTGGACTGTTGTGTTTTCTAGATTAGACACTGAAATTGGGGGTTTTTTGCTTTCCATTTGTATTGGGCAACTGGTATTTTTTTCCAGGCTAGACTGCTGTTTCAATCTTTATTTTTTTATGACCCTTTACAGCAAGAAGGTGAAATGTCAGTAGCTCTATTTCTTACATAATGTGAGGAACTACTTGCAAAACATGTATGGATTTTAAGCCTCCTATTTCCTGAAGCTTCCCAGAGTGATCTTTGGGTCTGAGAATTTCTCACGTGTGACCACAGAGTTTCCTTCTTCTGCTGTAATACCATTATCAACTTGTGGGTTAACTCCACTGAAAAATAGAGTTGGGCTATGGTGGCATCAAGACTGTGGGTCAGATGTGACAGATTGTGCCAGGAACCTGCTTGAGCTCAGCAAAACCACCTCAATTTGCTTATTCAATTTTCCAAGAAAAAGACTAAACATTGTTATTTCCTCCCAAATCATCGCTTGCATCTGACATCCAGTTTCTTCTGATTTAAAGCCTGAACGTGTGGCCAGAGACGATCCAGACTTGTGGGCTGCCAGAGCAGTGGCTTGGATACCTTGGAAAGCGCTTAATAAAGCGATTGTGGCAGGGAAATGCGGACTCCACCTGAATTCTGATGGCGCCCCGTGGTTTCTGTTGTGACGGTGGCGGTGGCAGCCGGCGCAGACGCTCCTCTGCCTGATTGTGAGCTGCAGGAAGCTGCTGTTCTCATTTATCCGCGTGCCACTGAGTTCCCCACAAACGCTCCACACCTGCACGAGCTTGTTCAATAACTGAAAATTAGTTAAAGCCAGCTGTTGGGGTAAGGGAAGGCACTCTGTCATCCTGCCTTTATTTTTGTCATCTTATGGTGGGAGCTTTCTTCAGGCAGCTACCGAGGAAATATTTCAAGACCAAAAGATGTTCAGCATGAGTGCTCACAAGTTTGGGGAGGTTTTTCAAGGAAGGGAAAATACATCCCCTTTGTGGAGATGGCTGTGTGCTCTGTATTTAAATACAAGTACTGTATTTATTGTGCCTGCCAGAGGAGTTAGGGTAGCCAGGCACTGCTGATTTGGAGTAGGAATTTTACTTATATGTGTGGTTAGGGCACAATGAATTTGCCACTTTTAAAAAGAAGCTCATTCTGGTGGTCAGCCAAGAGCTGTGTCCCAGCCCGCTTCTGACAATACTTCTTTCTTTTGCTCTCTAATTTTGGCCACTGAGGTCTAAGAGGGTAACTTTAATTTGGATTAAAGTTACCTAAAGGGAAGGCTTCTCATGCCATTTCTTTTGGGGCATCATCATGGCATTCCTTTTCCTGAAGTATTTCAGACAACCCCATTTAGTTGACCTTGCTCTCAGAAAATTGCTGCTTCACAGACAGTTCAGTTGGACCTGTGAGTCATCAGAATATCTTTTTGATGACCATTATATTTTTGCTCAGATTTCAAGCATGGCTGGAGGTTGAAGCAACTCATATTGAGTGGTAAAAACAAGGCCTCCAATAAGCTCCAGAACTGCTGATTGCATTGATTGTTTGGAACCTTTTAACAATGATGTTTTACCACAAATATAATGAAGGTTTTCTTTTTTAGTTTATATTAAGTCCTTTAATTAGAGACAAAATTTAGTTGCTACGTGTAACTTACTGTACCACAAGCTGTGCTGGAGTTAATACTGTATTAAACCAGTAACTGTTTCATTAACTGTATTAACAGACCCATAATCAGAGCATGGAAGTTTGCTGTCTTCCTTTTAATATCCCTGCGTTCCAGCTTTGTTTACAGCTTTATTGGCATAGCTAGTGTGTCAGCAGGTATTCTTACTTTATAGTATCCAGACCTTTTAATTGCCCTCATTGTTGAGAAATTAATTTCTATTGAATTTTGAGAAGTGATAGCTGTTGAAGCGTGTAATCAGGTTGGGATGTATTTTGCAAGCACAAGCCCATGGCCCCTGTTGTGACTGCTGCTGTGCCACCTTTGTGTCTTGCCGTGTGCTGCAGAGATATGGACACACTGAGCATCAAGAAAAAAGAAAGATGTTGGCTGGGTCAGCAAGCTTTGCTCCTGCATTTGATGAGTAATTAGGTGATGTTAATGCTGTCGTGGCATAGTTGAGATTACTCTTCCACTGAATGAAAATAAACACCTATTTATCCTGCAGCAGGGTTGGACTCTGTGGGTTTATCTCTCCCAAAAGTACCTTACTGGAATGAAATTTCTAGTGCTGAGTCATATTTATTGAGGAGTGTTTTTCCCTTTCCTTCATATGAATTTGTGTATTAAATAGTATTTGGTTTTTTGCGGCTTGCAATGTTGCATTGCAGTGTGTGCCTCAAAAGTGAATCCCCCACCTGCTGTTGGGCAAGGACACTTCTCTATTTGAGTCAGTCAGAGCTGTTGTATTTTACTTTTGAGTGCAAACCCCTTGAATTTGGATGATTACTGATACTATTATAGAACTGTGACTGGTGAGTGTAATGGCATTTCATAAAACTGAAAGTCCTTGGAAGATATCCAGGATTAAGATGTTTGTGTGAATCTTTTCTAGGAAATCACTTAAGAAGGGATGTGAATAATTGGCTGTAAATACCTTAAGAATCCAAGAGGCTTGGGAGAGTAATCATGGGTGACTGGAAAGGCACACTGATAAGTTTTTCCAGGCCACTTTGCAGCTGATGAATAGGTGCCCTATGATAAAACTTGCTGGATTTTGAACTTGGTAAAAACCCAAGACACCATAGGGAATACACACTCGGTTAATCTTTATTCCTTCTCTTTTGCATTGAATATGTAGGAGTTCTGGGAGCCAGTGTTCTCAGTAATCCATCAGCTTTTCCATTTGATTTCATGCAGCCTGGCTGTGTGACTGTCAGCAGATCCCTCGCCACCCTCTCCCGTGGGGTGACCTGGCGGAGCACTCTGCTCTGGGTCACTTTCCCTCTGCCTCTGGAACTTGTGGGGAGTCAGTAGAGGGGATCAGTGACTCTCAGGCACCACTGAGAAGGGTTTTTATCTCAACCCACAAATTTTTTCACTGTTCCTCCTTGGATTCTCTCCCCATCCCACCGGGGAGTCGGAGCTGTGGCTGGGGTTAAGCCATGCCATGCTGGGAAGATTGTTAATCTCCTTCACCCATGGCTGGTACTCTGCCTTTTGTCATTGATAAAACCTCACTTTAATACTAGAGACAGGAAAATAACCCCCCAAAATACTTTACTATCTCTGGAGGAAATAGGGGTTTTATTTTCTATATAAAAATTGAAGAAATGTGTACACTGCCACTGTGAACACCACCTGTAGTTAAATGGCTGTTGTTTCTGCAGAGAACCAGGAAAGCTCTATTTTTCCAATTACAAATGGGAAAATCCACAGGGTGATATTGGATTAATTGACAGACAGCCATGCATGAGTAATCCTGCACTTCCAAATGTAAATAACAAGTGCTTTGGAACAGTTAGAATAAAGATTTTGTATTTATTGAAATTAATCCAAAACTTCGAGCTGTGTCTGTACACAGTAAAGAAATAAGTGATCATTAAACAAAACCCACAGCCTTGTCTATGCTGCACAGAATCTGTGTACCAGCCTTTAAAAAAAAATCCTTGTTGGAATAATTGCTTTTCTTTCTGCTTTAACATAGAGCAGCTCCAACATCACAGTTTAAAATGGGAAGAAAAATGTGCATTAAGTGATTTTACTTAACTAATTACATGGTTAGGCATGTAATTTAAATAAAATGGCTTGATTTGTTAAGAAGTTGTTTAAATTAATGGGGGGGGGTGGGGGGAAGTGCTCCGGCAGCTCGTCTTATACCCCTGCAGTTTAACATGGAATACCATGTTTAATGTGGCAACTGACTTTGAGGGAGTGATACACCACCAGCAACAAAAAAAACCAACAAAACAAAGATGTTCTAGTCCTGGTAAGATGAATTCTCTTCCTTACAAAAATAAACCAAGAGAAGGAAATCACATTGCATGAGCACATTTTTATTTTGTTTACTTTTATGCAAATCAGGCTGTTGCAGGGGAATTTGTTGTAAACTCCAGGACAGACTAATTTGATATTGTCCCAGAAGGATGTACACTGGAATATTTAACAAAAGCAACAATGCCAGTGAATAGATGACATTAAAAGTATTACTTTTGCATAATTTATGTTCAGTGGTGCTGATACCAGGCTTCACTTCATCACCTGCTTACACAGAGAGTGCTGGATGTTTCAAATCTCATTAAGCTATTTATTCATTGTAATGAATGATTTTAACGTACTGTATTAAGGTTATGCCACACTGCACTGTTCAAAAATCCATCTTACTGTACATATTTTAATGTTTGCAGTCAAATTAATACCTTTATTACTGCCTCAATGGTTGAGTGGACACTGTTCATGCATTAATCATTGTTGTCTCTGCTTCATCCCACTCCTTTGCTGGAGTTTTTAATGCCACATTCCTTGATAGAGATGTAATGATCTACCCATCTGTTTGCAAAGCCCAGGGCCAGAGCTTGGCCATCATGTTTCTCAGGTGTTCTTAGATCCATAGAATTCATGGTATTTCCATGCACCTGTCAGAAATACATTAAATTTTAAGGTAATAAAGTGCACATCCAGCAGCCTCTGCTAGCTTCCCTTCCAAATTCCTTCATATTGTTGTCTGTGCATAGCAAAGAGAGGCAATAATACTTCATTGCACCAAGAGCAGGCAGATTAAATTGAAGTTCTTCTACTCCTGCAATAAATGTGATCAGATTTTAGATTTAGATGAATTTTTAAAACATGCTAATTGCCAAGTGCCAATATTAGGGTGGCTGATAGGGATTTTGTACATTACTGTTAACACAGCAAAGGGCAGGTGTCAGCTGTTACAACTGAACTTTCAAATTATATATCTTCACTTGATATGCTTTAATAAACAATGTCTTTTGATTTGACTGTCAGTCTCTTCCCTGGAGTTGTTTTTTTTTTACTTCTGGTTCTCTATGACTCACTCAGTGCTTGAAATTCCAGCCATGTAAAAGGTGATTGAAAATTGCTCATCTGAGAAGGGGGAAAAAGAGTTAAAAGCTGTGTTTTACTGAAAAATGTTTGTGGGAAAATTGGTTAAATGGGCTTTAGATAATTAAATACTGATTCTTGTCCTAAGACTGTGAATGATTTTGATGGCAAAGACTTAAAGAAGGCCAGCAATGGCAGAACATGAAAAGGAAAGCTTCAGCTTGGATTGTAGCTTGACTGCCCAAATGTTAATTAACCAAAATCTGAGTTTCTCACACAGTAGTTACAATTAGTAGTAGCAGCAGCTTTTAGCCTAAATTAGTTCTTTAATAACTTTGTATAGTGCTTGTGTATTACAACAATATGAGAATAATGAAGGTTTTTCCTCAGAAGTTGTTTCTCATCATTATACAGCAGAACAATGCTGGAATGTGTGCACTGCCTGTGACACAGGAAATTCCATCCCTGTGCAAGAAGTAAATGCTGCTTCTGTCTCTACTCTTTCAAAGGTGGATTTTTAGCACCTGGTTTCTAGGTTGTGATCTGACATAAAAATACACTTCTGTAATTTAACAGAAAATACTCCTGAAGGGCACAAGGAAACCTTGGAGACTGAGTTTGCATTTCACTTCCCAGCCTGTCTAAATGTTGGTGATGCTCAGCCCTGGCAGGTTGAAATTGGATCCCTGTCTGAGGTGGAGTTGTCCATCTTGGTCCAGGAGGGCTGTAAACCTCTCCAGTTGGGGAAGGACAATGAAATCCTGTTCTTCTGGGTATGCCAGTAAAGTTTAGTGGCAGAGAGGTGCAGCTGGGCTGGCATTGCTGTGTTCTAATATGGCATTATTTATGTATTTACAAGACCAAAGAGAATTAAACCTCTGCCCAAAAATTTCTCCTAATTTCTAGTCAGTGTGCTGCTAAGAGGCATTAGGGAAGTTCTTGGACTCCTGACAGTTTTCAGGATCAGGCTCTCTTTGAGAGTTTTACCCTGGGCAGATGCACACAGCATTGGCATGCTGCTCAGTAAGCTGAAAGAAATCCCAGCGATCCTAAATTTGGTCCAGGTTTTCTCCTAGTTGACAGAATGTCAGTGAGCCAGGGAAGAAATTTAAGGGGGTTATCTTCTCAAGATATTAAGCTCTTCCAAGCTGACAGCTTTGTTGCAGAGGTCAGCTAGGAGGAACAAGAAAGAGGCCCTGTGATGCAAAGATGGACTGACAGATATGATTTCTTTTCCCTTTATTGAATTATAATGTCAGTGGTTGTGTCCCATTACTCCTATGAGGCTGGAAACCTCCATCTGAAACTGGAAAAAATGGATTTTAGTTGGTAAAGACAGATTTACTTTTCTTTTCTTGTTCACAACCACTCTTCAGGATAGCTCAGGTGTGAGGCAGAGTGTGGGCTGGGGCTGGCTGATGAAATCCAAATTAACTCAGTGTATTGAACAGAAAGAGTGAATGCAGACTCTGAGGATGGGGTGTTTTTCCCAGCGATGACTCTGCAGAGTCGTCATCCTTGCAGCCCCCAGACAAAGGTGTTTGTGTAGCTCAGTGCAGGAAATGCAAAATGCTGAAGATTTGATCTGTTTGGCTGGGCCTGTGCTTGAAAACAAATCAGGTACAGTTTTCCTATGTAAAGTTTCTCCACGCTTGCAGTAATGATAGGATCCTTTCCTAGTATGATTTTCTATCTCATTTCTTTCACTTTAGTTGCTGCATATACAGCAGAAAGGTCATCTTGTCTTTTGTGCTCTGCTTTTGGTGGTGTTGGCTCCATTTTGACAAAGCTGCATCATCAGCTGTGAGCAGCAGCCGTTTAATGTATTAAAGAGAAGAAAATCCTTAGAAAAACTGCAGTGAATTGTACACAATGTTCATCAGAGATAATTGGCAAGTTTGAAAGTGCATTCTCTTGAGCTATATATGAAATGTCTAATGGCTATTACAGTAAATATATTTAGTGTTTAAGCTTTCCTAGGAACAGCTCTGCCCAGTGAGTAATGGGATCAGAGAAGAGGGAATAGAACCACCCAATTTCTCTTTTCCAGTCCTAAAATCTCTTGATAAAATAAGGAAGGCAATTTCAGCTATCAGAACATAATGTGTGAATTAACTAGTTATATGTCAGAACCATTTTTTTTATGATCTCGTTTGTTCATATTACCTTGTGCTTTGAGTGGCAAAGGCGTCAGAACCTTATAAGATGAGACTTACCTGGTTGAGTATGGTGGTAATAATGTGTATAGTGGCTGCAGCAGCTGAGCTGAAGGCCAACTCGTTCTATAGGGTTGCTTATAAGAAGAAAAAAGTCATTAAAAAGACCGCTATTAAATACATAGCATGTTGTTGTTCTTGAAGGAACGTATATAAATATTGGAAATAACAAAGAGTAGAGAAGTTCATTAGAAAAGTCTTATGATTTAATTCTGAGACCTGGGATTTGTGGATAGGTGAAAAAGTCCTGGCTTCTCGTAATTTTTCCTCCCCAGGAACTTTTTGACTATGAAAGTATATGAGATCTCAGCCTTTCAGGGCTCTTTACTCTCCTTTTTCAGAGAAAAACACCAAGTTTTTTCTGTAATTTTGAATTATCATCTAAGAAAGGTAACCATGCCCCAAGAGCTGCAGAGATGGCCAAGGTACAGCACTTACCGTGGCATTTTCCAAGGGAAGCATTTCTGTCCAAGCAGCTCCTACAGACAGGAACCAACACCATGGAGGTGGGAGAAGGCATAGAGGAGGTTTCATTTGAGGGAAAATGGGAAGTGTGAGTGCTTGGCCTTGGCTCCTGGAGAGCACGTCAGCTCTGACAATAGCAGGTGATGGAGACACAGGTGTGTGTCCCCTCTGAGTTGTTCCAGAGCACTTCTGGGAACACCAACAGCTTTTCCATGGTGATTGACTGGGCACAGGCAGTCCTGTCACTCCCTGTCGTGGCCCAGAATGACAACCTCCCATGTCCTGTAAAAATGGTGAAAGTTCTTTATCAGATTGAGGAAAAAAAAAAAAAATCAGGAAGCTGTGAAATGAGTCCTATGTAACCTGGAACACTTTTTGTGGATGGTTTAGTATAAATTCACCTCTTACTGGCTCAAGAGACACCACACAGAACTTTTTGATGTTTGTAGTTAGCTGTCAGACATATAATCTATAGAAGTAACACCTGTTTTTTTGTGGTAATCTTGATTTTAGGGAAAGTGATATATAGTTGTTTCCGATACATGCAAAGTTAAAGCAAGAATAACATTATTTCATCTGTAGAGCTTCTTCATCCTTGCATAACTCTCTCAGTACATCCTGTCTGCTCTTTCAAACGAATAGGGATGTTTTACTAAGGCACACTTCTGGGAATTGAAAGAAATGTGGCATGAGAGAGGTTAAATCAATACTCAGATTTTCAAAAATGTATTTCAAAAGGAATTGTAGCAGTTGATTTTCTCCATTTTTCAGGGAGGTAATGAAAAATAAATGGGGAGACTACTTAGTACTTCATGTCTGATAACTCAGAGAGCATATATACAAAGCTGTAGTCAATTTAAAGACATTAGAGGAGTGCTGTATTTATGGGTGAAGGAAGCATGGATGGTGTCCTTGTCTGTTTGTCTGGAACAGGGTGTGTGGATGTGGCAGTGTGATGACCTGGGTATGTAGAATTTGGATTTTATGATACTTTTGTGCCACTGACCAAACCCTCCTTATGCTTTGATTTTATTTTCTCTGATATTCCATCTTGATACAGGGAGGTGTGGACAGAGAATTGGGGGCTGCACTTGAACACCTGCAGGCAGACACTGTTTACAGAGCTAAATAAAAATGAAATTAAGACATGACTGACAACCTACATTCATAACCTCGGTTTTAATGCCTCCCACCTTTTCAGTACTTCACATTGCAATTTTTATACTCTTTTAATGCATTTTTTTCCTGGATGTAGGCGGACAGCAATAACAGACCTTACAGGAGTTATTTGGGAGTGATGTTACTCTGAGGGTGCCTCTGTTATATTTTAGTGTTCTTATAGATGTAGTGTCTTTTTGTTTACTCTAGCGTGGATGTTAATTGCATGTTAATGTACTATATGCACAATAAAATACATTACTGTTATGTGTATAATGTTATATTATGCATGTAATGCATTAATATGGAATAATTAGCTAGGTCTTTCCTTTGCGGTCCATCACAAATTCTTTAGCTACGTGAATTCAATTCATCAAGTAATTTCATGAAATCTTAACCTCTGTAGTGACTAAAGGAAGCCTTGCTGAGAGCTGGAACATTTTATAGATAGGACTATTTATCCAAAGTTCTATTATTAGCCTGGAAAGAAGGGCTCACCATGTATTTTTATTAAAAATGACAACGTACTTAACATCTTTAATGAAAACTAACCATTGTGATATGAATTTAGAAACCCTGACACCTTCTTTTATAGAAATGAAGTCCCCTAGTATATTAAAATTAACATTTTTTAATAACAAAAAGTGATATAGTCCACTGGAGTAGGACTAAATTTATCTTATGATTGTACTTGTCATGGCTTTGAGTATTTATTGAGTAGTTTTAAAAGTTCATTAAACTCAAGAGATTAAATATTGCCCTGAGCAGTGCTCCATAAAAGAAAAAATATAGTGCTATTACTTGGTAAAATGTTGTGCTATATTGTTAATTTAACTCCCCTGAGTTCTCATCTTCTGACTCAAAAGACATTTCTTCATGCTGCTGGATGTGACATTCTCCATGACTCTTGGCTGTCCTGGGCTGTTGGTCTGTCTGTTGTAGGTCATGTCTGTGGAGCTCCCAGTGGGATGCTGTCCTTGGAGTGGTGGGATGCTGAGCCTGCCACATTCCCAGAGCAGGGCTGTGTTCTCCTGGGGAATGCCAGCTCTGCTCCATGGTTGTGGCAGCTCTGGTGGAGCTGCAGCTCTGCCAGGACAGCCCTGGGTGAGCTCAGGGTGTGCCTGGCTCTCTGTGAGTGATGCTGAGTCTCCTGCCAAGGACTCTGCTCCTGCCTTGACAGCTTTCTGCAAGGATACACCTTCAAAGCCTTCCACAGGCATCGTGTTGCAGATTCTCAAGCTGAAAGTCTGTGTGAAAAGGCTTTAAATAATGCAGCTGGTACTGCATGGGATCGCTGACATGTCCCGAGCAACTGAGTGGGAGCATCCTGTGACAGAACTGATGGGCTCTTCTTTGAGTTCAGACCAATCATAAACTCGTTTATCTCTAAACAATTTAACATCAATTGCAAGAGATTGTTCTGAGCAGAAATCTCGTTATACTTTCTGTAACTTAAGTGAAAGAACTCTAGTTTCTAAGACGTACCCGTTTTAAGAGTTATTCTAGAAACCAAGCATAAGATTTCCTTATTTACTGATGTGCTTTATATTCTCTGCTCCCTTGAATTTCTCTTCCCTTTTTCCTTATGCAGATAGGTGAGGGCTTTCTTTAGTCATTATTTTTAAGCCCCAGATCCATGTGTGCAGACATATGAGGTAGGTGGATATTTTTCCAGTCCTGTGTGTTTGTGCAGCACTTCCTGCCTGGGGACGTGCACATTACGCATGCACGCCAGACAGGATGTGTGTGTAAATCCAGGACTGATTCGAAAATTAAACTTGCTGGCCCTCCAGCAGTATCTAAGTTTACAGTGACAAAACAATAACAGGGAATTAGAGAGAACCTCTCCTAAAATCAAATCAGGCTCTTGTTTTGCAGCAAGTAATTAGATTGCAGTTTGTTTCACTGCAAAACTCACCATGGCCAGTAAATTAAACTATCACTTGTCTTGCAAAAATAGTTGCCTTTGGACTATTTGACAATGGCCTTTCTTTGCCCATATTTTCCGGTTTTGTTACCAAATGAAATTGAGTTTTACATTAGAATTGGAAGCAGCTGCTGCTGTTAAATTTGTAGTCTCGGATCTGTTACACAATTTACTCTGGGCTTTATTATGAAATTTAACCTATTACTGATTGTCTAATAATGTTGTGTATCTTGGGACAACATGAATGCACCCAAATGAGCCCTAAATGAATTGCCTTATATAAAAGGTAACAGTCTTAATGGAGTTGCAGGACAGAAAGAACAATGTACAGTTCATCTTCTGCCATTGTATCCCTTCACCTCCTCTGAGCAAAACGTAGTTATCAATTAGAGGAGTTACATAGAATATTCTATTCATCAACTAATTGCCCTTTTCTTGTTTTTTAATGCATTTGTTTGAGCCTCAAACATGTTTTTCAGTTGTGAGATGTATCTTCTGTCTGTACAAATAAACATGAGCTTTAGCCTTTAGCGAGATACTTGAAAAGGAGATAAATACATGTTTAACTATTAAGTTATGCAGAAAAACGACAAAACAAAATTGGATGATGTTGTATTGCCTTTATATATGCAGGGGGCATGGGAAATGCAGCTCTTCAGTGTGCAGCTTATAAAAGCTGATGTTTGGCCATTTGATTTTTCAACTCCTGTGCACCTCGCAGGCTTTAAATGGCTCATGGAGAGTTTAGGAGAAGTGCAAGTAGATGATAATTTTTTTGAAAATGAAGTGTTTCACAGCTGCTTGTTGCTGTGCTGAAGCTTTGACCTCAGCACAGGCTTGTTTAGAGGCTGATCTGGCTTCCTCCTCACCCTCTCTTCTTTTCCTCCCTTTCTGTCCCATCTGCAGAACCGTGGGGCTGTTGGTGCTGGCAGAATCCTCAGCAGCAGCACCATCAGATGCTGACCAGGACTGAGCATTTGCAGCCCATGAGTTTGCTGCCAGTAATTAGCATTGTGTTTGGCAAACCCTGAATAATTAATTCCTGCTTTTTTTTTTTTTTTTTTTCCATTTTTACTCTGTGTGGACTCGAGTGTGTCAGTCCTATTTGATGATCACCCCTGGTATGCAGTTTTACACAGTATCAGTGGTTTTTTTCTTGGGAAAGGCTAGGAGAGAATTTATGCTGTGGAGCAGGGGGAAACTGAGTCTTTTATCAAGGTAGGAGAGTTGTTTGGTTTCACTGCTGGCTTTTTTTTATTATGGGCTTATATTAGAACCAGATAGCTTTGTAGAAATGGTCAAAGGATCAGTAAAATTGAATCATAAATTTTGCCCTGGTAAAATCAGTGTGGAACAGTAGTTATGATTTGATAGCATGCTCGTCGCAAAATACAGAGGTGTTTGTCTCAGCCTGATCAAAATACAAGATTGGAACCCTGTTGGAACAAACTGCAGGTTTATGCTTGTTATTTTATGATTTACAATATAAAAAGGAAGCCCTACTGCATAATGTTTCAGGTGAGAATTTATTTTCACAAATAACTCCTCACAATGTAGAGTAAGTTCTGAAACACCACTGTGCTCATAAGTTAAATATTAACATTTTAATTGCCTTTGATGGGTTAAGTGAGCAAATTATTTCTGCTTGCTTTTTTAATTAATCTAGCTCATGCCAACTCTAGCACTGAGAGTTGTGGTTCCACCCCTGTCAGTGTTAGGTTCAGAAAGACAGAAGCCCCCAGTATTTGAAGTGGAAGGACTGGTTTAAAATGGGATGCCAGACTGCAGGTCCAAACTTCCATCAGTTGGTTCGCCTCACTTAAGTAGTGCTTACATGGTCTCAAGTATTGGTTTTGTTCCTTAAAGTAAAATATAAATGTTACAGCAGGCAAATTTTAGAAAATACGGAGATTTTTTTTAAAATTGTTTTCTTGGTATGTACATAAATGACTGGCAACCATGGAAGATGAAAATGTTAGGGATAAGTGCTGCTTTCACTTACTGTTGACCATAAAGCTTATGGAGTGGTAGCAAATACTAAGCTGGTTTAAATTGGCAGCCTGACAATGAGAAGATATTTGCTGGTTTATTCTTTTACCTGATTCCATTCATTTGACTCAATCTTCTGTGTAGCAGTAAGAATAATTTTATTTTCCAATGTGAGCTTTCCCTTTTTCCCCCCCCACAGAGGGAAGAGCATTGCAAAGGCTGAGTATCCTTGACAATATCATCTTTGGAAGATTGAGCTAATTTATTTAATTTTCACAGTTAGCACACTCTGTCATAATGGTGGGTTGCTGTCACATTCAACATCAGAAAAATTTTACGCTTCTCAGTATTTTAGAAATGACCAGTGACATTAAAACTGTAGATAGCACCTGGCTTGGAGGTAATTCTTTGAAACTTAATTGTAATTATGATGGTTGCAAAGAAGCTACATGATGATTGCTGATGAGGATTGCACAGGGAGATGGTAAAGCTGTTAGGTGTGGGATGGCTTGATGCAGAATTTTCTCCTTTATGGTTTTCCTCCAGTTTTGTGGTTTTACTGTTCCTTTATCATCTCTAGCGCCTTATGTGTATATAGCACACTTGAGAGAGAAAGCTGCAGATGTAGTCAGAGATTAGGATGTTTCAAAAATTCCATGTTGTGCAATATATTGTGGGTGCATGAGGTTTTTTTTGAGTGGGGACCTTTTGTAGTTGATTTATCCTGAGTTGAATTCAAAAGACCCAGTACAGCTCAAGTGAGTGCAAAGAGAGAGAGATATTATATATTTATATATGCCTCTGTGTGTGTACATATATATGGTACTAAAGGAATGGTTATTTTAGGGAAGCACAGCACTGATGATATCTTGGCTTTTACCATCAAATTGCCCTATTGGAGAGAAGCCCAAAGGCACTGCCTGGGCAGCCTGGCTGGTGAAGCAGCCTGCATGGAGCAGCATGGAAGCAGTGCTGTTTGGAAAGGGATTGCAGGGGGTTTTGAGGTCAGAACTGAGCATTCAGCACCAAGGATGGTTTTCCAAAACAGCTACGGCTGCACAACAGGAGAGGAGGATGAGCAGTGCCGAGGATCCCGTGGGCAGGACGGGCTCTGCAGCACCCAAGAGTCCAAACTTTGCTGGGATTGAAGCTCACACGTAGCCAGAGAGGTGGGAAAAGCAGCACATGGATGGATGCACAGGAGATCAGAGGTGTGAGAGGGCTGCTAAAGGCAGGAAGGAAGACAGGCCTGAGGAATTGCTCCTTGTGGGCAAGATTGAGCACCCATGTTAATACTTCACACCATGGGGGTCCAAGTTCCATTTATTGTTTTCTTAAAGGATGGGTTCTAGCAGCTTTATGTGGGAAGAAGCAGCATGAGCTGGCAGCACCGTTTTTGCTGTAAAACTGTTAAACAAATAAGTGTTACAGAAGTAAACCTGTGAGAAATGAAACATCTTTGTACTTTACTGAGCCAATTAAAAAAAAATCAGGGAACCCTTCCTACATGTATTAGAAATCTGTTTTAAAATCTGTTAGGTGGATATTTTCAGTTGAGGGAAGTTATGTTGCTGTAATGTTTTCTCATTCGTTTCATCTCAAATATGTGAAACCTGCTGTTTCCTAAATAAGTAAAAGCAGATGGAGCAGCCTCGGTGATAGGTTTTGCTGAACATTTCAGCTCTGTTAGCTCAATTCTCACTTATTTAATGCCTTTACATTAGAGGTCTACTTGAAGTTTGCAGAGTGGAATGTCTCACAAATACAATGTTGACTGGAAGAGTTAGTGAAATATATAAAAATGATTATCTAATCCATTTTATTCTTAGTACGTTTAAATCCAAAGGATTCATTTGGCCAAATCATTACATCAGAGTTGTGCCAACCTTGAAATAAAAAAAACAGCTAAACCAAAACCCAAAACTTGTGAGTCAGTCTCCAGATGTTTGTGAGACTGCTGAAGGGCGATGTGTTTTCAAGTTCTTTATTTGTTCCTTGGTTCCAGACGTTTCAGATACACACTGATTTCCAATCTTCCAACGTTTGTATTGTATTTTTTTGTATTCTATGCATTTAAAAGGAGGCTTTTCCAGTAATCTAATTTTCAGGACTTAGAAGAAAAAATAAATGCTGCAGAGGTTTTGATGCCAGTGGTGACAGTGTCTCTCAAAACCACAAAGTAAATTTTCCTTGATGTTTATTTGGTTTTACTGCTTTCGAAGTGAGGTTAGGTCATCAATTATTGGAGTGTCAAGGTTAGCAGTATGTTTTTAGTTATGCACACTATGATTTGTACAAATTAAGGCTTTGACCTTTTGATTTTCTTTGCCTTCAGAGGGGAATTGCCAGTGAAGGTGTTGGAAAGTGTTGTAGAGGAAATGCCAAAGGTAAGGAGGGAAGGTTTCCAAATAGAAATCAGTCTGGAATCGTGTTCATCAGTCTTTGTAAACACATCAAATCCAAATGTTGTAATCCTGCCCAGACCAAAGTTATCACATTCCCGTTGTTTCCAGTAGGTGAGGATTTTATCCCAGAGTGCTGCTGGAGTATTTTGGGCTTTGAAGAAGTGAATAAAGTGAATGTTGAGCAGGATAATGAATTTTTCCCAGTTATATCTCCTTTTTCTTCAGGTACAGCAATTAAATTCATTCCTGAATTTTTGAGTGATGAGAAAATCTCCTCTGAGTTACATAAATTTCTTCACAGTCTTTATTTACTTTATTGAACATGTGTAGTAAAAATATCAGCCCTAAAATTCATCTTCCTCTTGGAATTTGTTTTGCCATCTGGTAGTCATGAACGAGAGAGAAACTTTTCATTCCTGCTGGGAGAGCTGTGAAGGCCTCCCTCATCTTTTCTTCTGTTTTGTTGAAATAGAAAACTTTCCATGCAAAAAAAAAAAAAAACAAAAAAAAAAAAAAAAAAAAAAAAAAAAAAATCAAATTACCACAATGGGATTGGGCTTCTATCTGCAGGACATTGGCTTCATGTCTGGCCTCACAACAGGCGTGGAGAGCGTGATGCTGCTCTTGGTTGTGTTTGTTGTAGGAGCTCAGTCTCGTTTCTGTGCACGATGCCCATGGAACTCATATATTTAAGGATAGTGGAGCAACTTACATTTCCTTAATGAGGCTCATGATAGTCAGTGTTGTGGGCCTTTGGAAATGTTAGTGCAATAGCAGCTTTCTGGGATGGGTATTGCATCTTCCTGTCTGCCTTAGAGGCTCTCTGGCAGATGTACTACAAGGAAAATAGTTTAAATGGGGACACGGGTTCAAAATAACTCGCCGTTTAATTGCTCTCTTTCAAAATCATTGTGCATCCTGAAGGTTTTACCACCAGTTAATGTTGCATTTACAGTTCTTAAGATGTTCATTATAGAAGCAGAGTCAAGAGCCTTTTCTGAAGGGAGCTGGCGTGAACATTACCAAGATATTGTAGGCTGCGAGGCACAACTTTTTGTTTGGTTTGGAGCAAGGTACCGGCGCTTTGCGCTGAATTTTAATTGATTCCAGTTAGCTTGCCATTGTTTGGGAGAGACTTGTTTGGTGTGGGGCAAAACATCTCTGCATTTTTCATCATGACGTACAGGACTTTATCCTCTTTTGGTGTAAATGAGCCTAAAGCCACTGGTGTAAGGAAACTGTGCTGATTTCTGCCACTTGAACTCCTCTTTTTGCTGCCTGACATGCAAAACAGAAAGGGATTACTCAGTGTGGAATGCCTGCAGAATCAGGCCCTTCAAAATAAATTAGTCACATCTCTGTCCAAGCAGATTGCAATAAAACAAGAAATATGAGTACTGCTCTTAGAATAATTTTGTACATAAATTTTTTTTTACTGTGTTTCTTCTCAAAGGAACTAAAATGTGGTCTCTTACAGATAAATATAAATGAGCAGACCAGTGAATTTGGATGAAATCATACCTTTTTAAAGATGCAAATTGAAAATTAAGCCTCAAAACAATAGAATCCTCCTGGGCCTTTCAGGAAGGATTGTATATTGCTCGTCAGACACTGCTGCCAGGTTGCAAATTTTATTTCACAGTGAATTCCATGGGAGAGCTGCTGGAGCTCGCTTTTATGATGAAAAGAGAAGGATCTATTGAAAAGATGTATAGCTTTTTCCACAATCTGGATCATCTCTTTTAGGAAAGAGATTCATTTATAGGGAAGGAGCTGTAATGGGGAGTGTTGTGCTTACCAAGTTTTCCCTGGGCCTTTGCATTAAAACCAGAAGCGTTATGTGGATGTTCCTCTGAATAAGGGAGAATCTCTTCTCTTGGCCCCAGTTTGGACCCACAGCTATAGCAGATTTTAATTTTTTTTTTTTTCCTCAAGTCCCCTTAGGCCCATGTCCTTTCCATCTCTTGCTTCCCTCTATTCCTTTTTTTCATTCCCCTTTTTTTCATGGTAGGGTTTTTTTCAGGCTTTGTGATGTCTTCTAACTGCCTTCATTCAACTTGAAAGTCCCCAGACAAAAAATACAGAAGGGGAAGAATCTGTTCAGGAACTTTTCTAATAAAAACATAATAAAGTAATGATAAAGGAGGTTAAAATTAAGCAGTTTACTAATTGATTAAAAGAGATGAGAAATTATCTCTTTAAAAAACAGTGGGATTCTAATTAAGACAAATTCTGCAGTTTGATTCACTCTGGTAGGGACTGAGCAGGACTTTGAGGAGGCATTTGGCACTGATGTCATCCTGTTTCTGCCTTTGACTGCTGCTTTTTATGGGATGTAAGTACTGGCCAAATGTGGGAAAGGTGCCAGAAATGGATTTACAGGCATAAATCCTGAGGATAACCTGGAAGTGTCTCACAAACCTCCAGCTGGCCATTGGTTCTGTTTGAAATGAATCTCAGGCATGGACTTAAATGTTTGCAGTGATGGATCTTTGTAACCAAGTTCCATTAACATAAAATACATAAAAGAATAATGTTTTGGGTTTGTATAGAATAAAAAACCCAAACATGGTTACTACTACAAAGTTGCTGATCACAGAAAACAGCTTAACCTCAAGAGAAAAGTGTTAATTGTGATTATGAGGAAAATATTTCCATGGTTTCCAGTACTGCAGTCAGAAAATTCTTCTGCTTGTGGCGAGCTCCTGTTGATGCAAGTCAGGTTTAAAAATGCAGTTTTACTGGGCAACTCTGGAACAAAGTCAATAGTTTATAAGGCAGAGACTTGCTTCCAGCAGGAAAGTGTTCAGCTCGAATTCAGCTGTTAAAGATGTTGTTCATGGGGAGTTTGACAAACTGAGCCCCGTACGTGGAGCTTCGGTTTGGGCCTGGTTATAGTAATTCTGGTTGTGCAGCTGCAATATTAATGAGCCCATGAAATAGTAGAAATGCAGCAGTGAGCTGGCACGGAGAGGAATTTGGGGAGGAAATGGCTTAAAAATGTGGCTTTGCATATGTTTTCAGTGTGCTAGAAATGTATTTTAACTTGCAAATTTCCTACTACAGTGGTGTTACAAGCTGAGAAGGGGACTGGACTCTGCGTTACAATCCAGCTTTTTTCAATAAATGGAAGGTTCAGACCAGGTTTAAAACATGTATGTGGGTTGGTTTGGCTTTTTTCCCTTTTCCCTTGTAGATCAGTTTGTATTTGACTGCCAGTCCCGGTCTGTCTCTGCACCATGTTGTACACGGGCAGAAAAAAGAACATTTGTGTGAAGCTGTGGTGTTTGCCCTGGCTGTGAGAATGGGATCAGGACATTGATCATCTCCTGAGTCCTTCCAGTCAGTCACAGCAAATTCCCTTGACACAACCTGAAGGGCGAATTCCCTTGACACAACCAGAAGCAGCGACCAGCCATTCTTTGGGTGGATTCATCTCAGCAAGCCTGTTTAGCTGTTTTTAATATTACAGTTTAAAAAGCTCAGTTTGATGCAGATAACACTCTGCAATTAGAATTTAATTTCAGGGAAGTACTAGAGAGCATACCCTGACATACCTCCCCCATAGAAAGTTTATTTCAAATTGTTGGGAAGACAGAGCATTAAGTAAATGAAATGTGAGTAATACCTTGCAGATTGCCAGAGAAGTGTATGCCTAGGCATTTTAAAAGTAAGGATAATATTTCACCAGCTCCTGAGAAATATATCAAAGATGCATAGATTTTAAGGCCAGGAGGCACTGTTAGATCATCTCTTCTGACAACCTGCATAACAAGCTAAAAAGTTTTCCAGTAATTGCATCAAACATACACAAAAAAATATAAAAGAAAACAGTTCTGATTAAACAGCAAGAAATGTGCACATTAAAGGTGTCGTTGTTTCTTTGGGCTTCAGTTTGCAGAAGTTTTGTTTGCTTGCATGATGCAAATTGCATCCACTGCCTGACTCATCCAACAGTACCTGAATTTTGATTCCTTGTATTATCATTTATAACCTTTAGGTGGATTAGATGTTCTTACGATGAGGAACGTGTTTCACACAGGGGTGGTTGAGTCCTGAAGGGGAGAATCTTCAACTGAGAAGCTGGAGGTACCCAGCAGTGCCAGGTCTGGAGCTACCATGCTTTGCCCATTTTGTTGGCATGATTTCTTCTCAACAGCAAAAACTACCTAAAGGGTTTGTTTTATAAATAAGCAAGTAATGATAATTTTTTTAAAAAACCCACAAATAAAACAGTCTCTGTACTTTTTGAGTATCAGCGGTCTGTCTGATTTTGGAGCCAATTCTATTATTTCCTGCAGTTTAGGTTCAATTTGAGCTCTTTGTCTGAATTACACCGTGTGCCAGCCTTCCCTTTTTTTGCCCTTCACTGCACCCACAGTGATTTTATTTTGTTTGCTGTTGAAGTATGGCTTTGCACAAACTCTGGGAATGGTATGCATATGGATCACTTACAAATAAATCTGTGTACAGAAAACATAGATTGCCAAGTAGGCAAAACATAAAGATGTCTGTGCACTCATAATTTCCTAGCATTACTGTGTACTGCACTTAGCAGCATTAAGAGCTGTGTATCTTTGCTGCAGAACATATGTTCAGGCAGGAAAACCACCTGCATTAATTTTTGTTTTCAGGTGTCACTGCACGTGAATCTTCACTGCCTGTCGGGATTCATATAAATGGCTGATGTAGCATCTGAAGATAACACGTTGTATTTGGAGGAAATATTCTGTGTGAACTTAGATTCTCTTAATATTGGTGTTATTTAGCTTCTCTGGACTCCATCTGCTCAGCTATTCTCAGCACAGGTCTCCAAGGCTGCTTGGGTACTCACTTGGCTTTCACTGTAGTTAAAAGGTGAGTTTAATACAGGATAGCTGTCACGTAGGAGCCATATCAAATTTTAGATTTCACACAGGGCACTTCATAAAGTGCTTTTCGTTACCAGTAGTGGTGTGCTGATGGTTATGATGAGTTTGTACAGTGATAAAATCGTTCAATGGTGCATTTGTCAATAGTGTCAAGGTAGTAGAAATGACTTGAGCATCATCTCTTTCAATTTATGCTCTGAAGGAGCTGAAATGTTCTGTAAGCATACTTGAATTTCAAACAATTATATATCTGAGAATCATCATTTTATTTTGCAGAAGGCTTAGCAGTTGGTCTCTGCAGTTTCATGTAGGTGCCATCTCATGTCTCTACATGCCATTCAGCTGGTGTGGTGCTGTCTCTTCCTCCCCTCCTCCTGCCAGCTTTGTTTCCATATGCTTGACATAATTGTTCAGGCAGGTACACTGCAGATGGGTCATGGAAAGCTCACATTAGGATAATTTGAACAAAACTACTCCCTGAAATCACTTACTGATGTGAATTTGGTGGGTGAATTGCTTGAAAAAGCCTTGGTTTTAAGTGAGTGATCATGGATAAGTTTTCCTCTGTATTTAATAGTCCATTAAGGACTCCTTAAAATACAGCTTTTCTGAGAAGCTGGAGATGGAAGGATGCTCTTGTGCTTTATGCTGATTGATACTAACTCAACCAGCATCCACAACTAAAAAGAACTTAGAGCAGCAACCACACTATTGACTGTGGTGGGGCATGATTATTCACAGATGATATAATCTAAATTCAGTAGAAGCCACTTAAATTCTGGCCACAGCTTGTTTGGACTCCTGTTCATGAGACTTCCAGGACTTAATTTTTCTTCTTAATCACTGAAGCGTCCTTGTTAGAGGATGTGCTGTAAACAGCACTGAGGGCTCCTCCCCAAGGCTGGACCCACTTCACATTCAGGACATTTGGGAGGGGGGTGATTCTCATTGGTTTGGGATTGGTTTTGGCACTGGTTAAAGAAAACATATTAACATTTCATGAGGCTTTTTTAAACAAGTATTTAATCAGTGACTCCTGATTTGTTTCTTTGCAAATGGATTTTATGCAGAAACAGCTGTTAAAGCAGAGGAAATTTGTTGGACTTTGTCCTTTTATTGGTAGCAGCATGTTGTATATGTCACGTTGGTGTCTTCCATCTCCACCTTGTCACAGAATTTTGTCTATTTTTCTCAGTCTCTTCTTTATAATTCGGAATGGAAGAACCAGCAAACATCTTCAGACTTCAAAAATGACAACAACCAAACAAAATTACCAAAATAACCTGCCCAGCCACACTTTAGTAGTTGCTTATTTTTGGAATTTTGAAGAGGTTTTTCCTATTCTGGATGAAGTTTCAATCTGGAGCAGCACTTGAGAATTACAGCAACTGTTGAAGGAATGCCACCTACAGAAGATGCCAAGAAATAAGGAAATAGATATTTTATTACAAACAGCAGGTGGTTAAGTTAGTGTAACAAGCAATGCCAGACATGTCTGAATTTGCAGTGAGTGCAAGGCAGTGTCTTGTCATGGGATGGCAAAGGTGGAGTCAAAGATGCAGGTAGCAATGATGATAAATGTTCAGGGCAGATGCTGCTCTTGCCAAGGTGCAGATCACCATCAAATAGGGAAATAAATCTTCCCTGTGTTGAGTTGGATTTCCTGCTCTGCCAGCAGTTCTGCTCCCATTTAGGCCCGTTCCTGACTTGGTTTGCTGCTCTTGTGTTTTCCTTACCAACACACGAATAGTCAAAGCTTTAGTAAGTTTTATTAAGGAATTGAACACCCTCTTCTGCCCTCTTTGCTGTTTTCTGTGTGTCCTGGTGGTGGAGTTGGTTTGGTTGGTGGTGCTGATGCTTCTGGAGTCCTGTGTGTGCTCTCTGGGCGTAAATGGTTACAACTTGGAGTCACAGGTTGGATCATATGAGTAAAGTTTTTTCTGCTTTTGATGTACTGCCTGAAGCTGTTGACTCCCTCCTGAAAGGTCTTTTCTGTTCAGGGAGCTGGAGCCTGATTTACAGTGGATACACTGCAGTCCTGGTTGGGAGACCTGGCATACCTGCATATGCTTTGATAATTGATTTAATAACAAAATCAGGTGTATGTTAAACATAATTAGTGAGAATATTTTGTCTTTCTGAAAGAACCTAAAGCCCATTTTAGGCAGCAGTGACAGCTAAGCTTTTCAAATGTTGGGAATGAATGATAATACACTCTGAAGCATAGTATGAAAGGTCCATGTTCTTCATGGATGGGGTCGTTGGAGAGGCACAGGAACAAGCTGTCAGTTTTGGTGTGCAAGGAGCTGTTTGTTCCTGTTCATTTTCAGTGGCTAAAGCTGCTGCTGCACGTTGTCTCTGACAGTCCTTTTGTTATGCTGTCTTGCAGAGGTGGAGGGCACACAAACCACCTGTTATTTCAGGCCAGTACCAGGGTTTGTGTCTCGTTGTTGCTGTCATTAGGAAAAGGGTTAATTGGGGTGGCTCAGGTCCCTGCTGTGTGACTGACTAGGGGGACAGGTAGGGAGGGAGAACTGTGTTCTGTGGCAGTGTTGGTTTCTTCTCTCTATCCCAGTATTGCATTGATGGTATCTCAGGGGTGGGCTGTGGGAGAAGCGCCCAGCGTGTCCTGCAGCTGGCAACACCTGGAGGAGTTTTGTGTGGTTTTCATCTCTGTTGGGAACCTGTGTGGGTGACCCATATGCATGGCAGGAGATGCAGGTGTTGTAGCAGCTTCCCCTGGGGCTCTGAGGTGTATGGAGGCCATGGCCAGTCAGGAGTTGCTGGGATTATGACTTCTGCAATATCCTACTTCTCGTGTCTGACAGGGGGAGTGTGAGCCAGGTGAGAGCTATGGTTTCTGGGTGGGATTTGTCCCCTGCCTAAATCCATAGATGCCACCAGAGTTGTTTTTGGCTCATCCTGGAATTCACTGCTTTTATGTGGTTAAGTATCTGATTTTTGAGCAGATCACAGTGCCAGAATGGTTGAGAGCAGTAGCTTTAACATTGCCTTGTTTTCTTCTTATGTCAGTGTGAGATATCTATACCAGAATGTATGAATTGCTTTAACTGGAGCAGTAGGAAAAACAATATGGTTTTGAGCAGCATTGCTGTAACGTGAGACAAAGTTTTCAGTGTTTGAAAACCAGATTCTTCTGCTATTGTCAAAGTCTGGAATTCCAGGTAGCCTTGTGGAGCTAAAGAAGAATCCCATTGTGTAGAGATGTAATGCTGTGAGCAGGGTTCTTGTGCAGATGGTGACTTGCTCTTGTGTATGCATGGCTTTCACCTGCTCTTAGAGGCAGCTCCAGTTAATGCTGATATAAAACTGCCTGTTAATTGGAGTACATGGAGATAATGGTAGGTATAATCTCTAAGTAAACTCTTAAAAGCTCTGGAAAAAGGGTATTTTTTAAAAAAAATCATCACTCCCCAAAACCTGGGTTTGCACTTGGCTTTGAAGATAGACTCATCAGTGTGCGGAGCAGACTTCTGCCTTGAGGCCATTTATAGTGCCGAAGCTTGTGAAGCTAAAACAGTTTGATGTGTAATTGCAGGAGGAAATGGAAAACCTGCTGAGCATGGCAGGATATAGTGCCTTATCACCCTTTATGTGCATCCAGTGCTTGCTGAAATTGCCAGCGGATCCGCAACATCGACAGAACGGTGACATTTTTCATGGGCCGCCGTGTTCTGAATCAACACTGCAACAGCGCGATTAGAGTAGGTAAAGTAGGGGGAACAATCAAAGAGTTGCATGTGACAGATCAGGTTTTAGTCATTCCCTGCTCCTTATTGCCTGCTGTCGTGTGTGATATGCAAAACAGCTTCTCCAGACGCATTACACCTTCACATTACCTGAAAATTGAATTTTATTTGGTGGCCTGCCTATAATTTATAGCACTCTTCCAATGCACTTCAGTTCTCATTTAGCTAAAAGTGTGTTCTTTATTTCCTACTGGCAGGGAAACAGAAATAAAACTGAATATTCAGCACCACTTACAGTATATAAGAAACCAGGCTATTGAAGTTTTAAGCTGCTTGGATGTGTTATTGACAAGAGCTGTCTATTCTGGAGTTAAGCACACGATGTATTTGATTCCCAGAGGTATCATCTCTCCATAGTAATTAATCAGGGAAGAGGCTCTGACTCTGAATAGCAGTGCTTGAAGTTATGGGCCCCTATCAGCACTCAAAAACTAAATGATAATTGAACATACCATATGGAGGAGAAATGGGGGTCCAGGCTAAGGACTTGGGATCCAGCCTTGCAGAGCGGAGAGGAAAAAGGGTTTTTTAATTATTCAAATAGAAGCACTACTTCTGCTAAGCACTTCACTGCATGGAAAAGTACTATGTAAATAATTTACTGCTTGCATTGTTGTGTGTGTGGGGAGCTGTTAGGATCAACTCGTGGACCAGCACATGTTGTCCACCCATACACACTAAAGTAGATAATGCTGCTAGTGCAGTATCTCTGTATCAACAAGTTACTGGAATACAGAGAAACTGGCAGTGAAAATTCATTTGGGTTTTAAAACAATGACTTGCAACTAGGATTTAGGGTCTTGTTTATTTCTGTTCCACCTAAAAGCACAATGCAATGAGCTGTACAAGATCCTGGGAAATTTTCTCAGCAAGCAGAATGTTAACTGAATATCAGGATCTGTGGAAAAGTCTGGCCAAAAGGCTAAAGGAGCCATGAGAAGCAAGAGTTAGACAGCGAACTGTTCTAGGGAAGTTACAAAACTTGTGGCTGGCAGTCATGGATGAAAACGAAAATAACCTTGCATTCCAAAGCACCAACACTGCCATGGCTTTTGGAGGGAGGGTTCAGGTTTCCAGCTCACGTTGGGGAGTGATGCAGTTTATGCTGATTCATTCAGCCCTTGGAGAACATTTAAAGGTGCACCCATTCTCTGGGCATGTCTTCAGGTGAGATTTAAACTGCTCCATGATAAATAGAGCAATAATGAGGCTCTGGTGTTGAACACCTGAAGTTGACACTGGGGATATCCCTCACTTGCAGTGCTCTCTGATATGGATTTTGACTATGGAACTTATGTTTTACCTGATACTTTCTCAGCTCTCTTGCAGCCACTTTGTTCTTAATCATGCAGGTTTCTTCCTGTGGTTTTCATTTTCTTAGGTCAAATCTGAGAAATTGGTATCTGTTTTATTTTTTTGGGTTTTTTTGTCCTTTGTTTATATCCTCTTTCAGCTTGATTTATAGAGCAGGTCATTTGTTGGAACCAAACATTTATTTCAATCTTGTCTTTACAGTTTGATCTTTCAAATAAACTCAATTTACTTTTATTCTTCAAGAAAAATTCATCTCATCTAATAGGCTTTCAAATTTGATAGTTTGAAAAAATGAAAACAGCTTCAATGGTGTTTTCAGGCAAAACTTGTGCCATGTAGGACAGCTAACAGCAGTGTGAATTTCAAAGTCTAATTACAGATGTTACCAACTATGAAATTTATGCTGTTTGTGGGGAATTTAACTGTGCAAATGTATGTTTAAAATGAAAAAACAAACATCCAAACCAACCACCTCTGAAAGCTCTGAGTGGAATTAATTTGGTAGAGGAATCCTATTTCCAGTGGGGCATTCCATTAATTTCTCTCTCCTGTTAGAGGATGCAGATGAACCAGCCTTCCCTGTACCTCCCAGACTCAAAGGCTTCCAATTTTGGCAGTGTTTTATGATTATATTTATTTAGCAAAGCTATTGCTCCCACAAGTGCAAGTATTGCTGTTCCTTGTGTTCCTAATCTGACCAGCCTGGCAGGGCTGCTGGATTGATGCACCCTTGGCTTGTAATTGTAGAAACTAAAGAATTCCTATAGCAGTGTGAATTGCCATGGACAGCAGAGGCTGTGCAGCCTGTGGAGGGTGGCAGGAGTAGCTGGAATTACAGCTTTTCCAGAGTTCTCATGCATCTTCTGGGGTCTGTAACATAAATCAAGAGTAATTAAAAGCACTCTCAGTCAGGGCTGTATGTACCAAGATCCCTGCGAGTTCAGGATCTACGCCTTTCTCACCTTGGAATACACCAGCTAAAAATTCCTACAAAAAGTCTTCAATGTGAGATTTATACCTTGTATTTAAGAGGGCAGGACTTCATGGGTGATGTTTCATGTCTTTGAGCCATAAAGCATGACTGTCTCTCACTTGTAATTATTTTGTGAGTCCTTTACACCACAGTTGTAATCTTAAATAAACTTTCCTTAGGAGATGAGTAGCAGAGGTATTTTATCTGCAGACTCTCTTTGGCATTGCTCTGGGTTGTTTTACAATAGAAGCCCTTTCTGCTGTACTGATGTGCTAAACACAGTAACAGATTTATTTTGTGTTATCATGAGAACAAATGCAGTTACAGTGTAGGCTTGAATAACATCAACACATCTCTTCCCAAGGTAGAGATGAATTTTTTTCCTTTGCACAAACATAAACACGGCTTTGATGGAATAACAAGAATCAAAAACATTTTCCCCATATCCATCTGTGAGAAACTCCTTGCACTTTAGCTCAATAAAACACTTTGTAAGCAAAAATTTAGTGAAATAGAAGTTGATGTTAAGATAAGAAAAACAACAGCAATGCTGTTCTGGAAATGCTCAAGTCTTGATTGCAGTCCTGTGAAAACATGGTAAATTATTAAAAAATTTCAGTTTTAAGAAGAGCAAACAACTTGGTTTCTTCAAATACAAATGTAAGGTTTACATCTTATTCTGTAACAATAAATGCACTTCAGCAGCCTTCAGTTTATTAAAGAGCAAGCTTTGTTTAAATTGTGGGTTACAGCAGAAGTACTGATTATCTTTTTTGTTTATAGTTGCTTTTTTTGTCCTTTATTTCCTATTTATGTGAAGTAAAAAAACTGTAGAACACAATCTGTCCATCAGAAATTATGAGAATATGTATCCTTGTCACTAATGGTATGGAATTTCTTTTACAACACTTGTGCTTTCTCCTAAATTTGAGTTTTATAGACTAGGTTTTGTTCTCCTTGAAAGTACATTATAAATCAATAAGATGCATTTTACAGCAAAAGGAAAACATTACGTGTGTAGAGCACTCTTTGGGAGAGCTTTATATTTTATTGAACCCTTGAAAAGTTGCAGAGTGGCATGCTTGGAGTAAGAGAAACTTGGCTTTCCATTGATGCTGGCTTGTGATTATGGTTTATCACCTTCAGTGCAAATTTATTGCAGATCTGGGTATGTGTGCTTCACTAACGTGTGGGGAATGTTTATTGGAGCCAACTCTCCTCTGAAGCACCCACAGCAAACACTGGCCTGAGAAATGATACATGGAAAATCAGTGGAAATGGCTTCTGCAAAACTCCTCAGGGTGAAATCTTGACCCAGTGGAGGCAGTGGGAGTTCTGGGCTCAAAGGGGCGAAAGGGGGTTTTTTATTGTTGAGGAGCACAGCTCAGTGCTCAGTGCTCACACCATGGCAGAGCCTGAGGCCCCTTCCAAAATCCTGCAGGACAGCCCAGATCTTCAGAAAGAAACCTTGAGGATGCAGATAAAAAACCCAGAAAATAAGAACAACTCAAGGAGTGTGCTCCTGGTTTTGGATGCATCTCCTCTCCCACGTGGCTCCCAGCTCTGCTGCTTTAGTCCTGTCCCCCAGGCTATCCAAGGTCTGACTCTGGTTCTTGTTCAGTTCAGTAGGAAACAAAAAAAAATACTACTGTTCTTACTGTTTTTGAAGCACGATGTGCATGCCCTGAAGGAGAGAAGAAATAAATAATTCAGGCACTATAAAAATTAAAACATCTAAATGAAGCCAAAGTCCCGAATCACAGCAAAATGCTTTGATTGGTTATTTCCTCTTCTTACATTCCTGTGATGATTTTTTTTTTTTTTTAAGCCACCAGTAATTCTGTCAAACCAAAGTGTTTAAAGGAAATTATTTACAGCAATGTTTTCTTTTAGGAGTCATATATTCTAAAATTAGAAAAGAATCCCTTTTATCTGTGTGGTTAAAGACAGTTCAGAAGTGGTAGGATGTTTTATTTTGTTTCAGCCTGGTGACACATTGCCTCACTGGCTGACAAGGTTCAATCTTTGTTTGAATTGTTGACCTTTCCCCCAGAAACATCTGCTGTATTAAAAACCTGTGTTGTTCTGTTTCCTTTTGCTGTCTCATACAGAAATGCAAGGGGACAGGCAAAGGAAGCAGGATCCAAAAACATTTGGAATTACAACTCTTGCTGGGATATTAATGTCACTGAAATGTGATCAATTTGTGTGTCTTCCATGTTATTTGTTCAGTCTGGCTCATGGGGCAGTGGGTACTGATCCGGTGGTGCTGAGGTCTGCATTGCAGTTGGTGGAAAACATTTTGGGCATGCATGCATTTGTATTTTTTGATGGGGACTTGGAATTTCTCCTTTCGTGCAATTGCCATTTTTACTTCTGTTTCATTTTATGTCTGTCTCAGAGGGAAAATGCAGAATCCCCTAATCTGAAGCATATCCCTGCCTGGCTGGCTCTGGAGCCACCAGCATCAGTGGGAGGATGATCTTCTTCAGGAGAAGAGTTGATAGGAGAGGAATTCTGCAATGTGTTGGAAACAGCACCATAGCAAAGCAGTTCATTTATACTTTGTCCTGGGAAGAAGCAAGTTCTTTTCTTGAAAATATTTGTGGACCTAGATAAATCAAATTGTTCCCAATTGCTTCCAACTTTTAGAAGCTTTGCGTGCTGCTTGATGGAGCCTTGTGTTTCAATGGCAAACACTTGTCGGGCAGTATTTGCAAATCTTTTGCCATTAATGTCACCTGACTCAGAGGTGAATACAGCTTATTATAATTATGATAACTATTCCCTGTGCCATCCCCATTGCCTTGGAGTCTGTGTGAGTTCTGGGATGGTGGTTTGATGGAAAAATGGAGCCCATCAGCAGTGGAACAATCTGTGTTAGTCCTCTCACACACACAGAGTGCTCAGGGCTCTGCTGTGCAATACCACAAAGTAACCAAGTGCATGTGAAACCAGACCTAAACAAAATTTGGGCTCACTGTTTTTCTCTCATTAGCTTCATTTCCAGGGATGCTTTGTTAGTGGAATAAATGCTTCAAAAGGTTGCAAAGCTGGGTTCATCTCCAGTGCTCTCCTGGAAACAGTGGTGCTGTTTTAAGGATCATCAGGCAAAATCTGCTGTTTGGTGCTCAGACTTGCACAACTGTTACTTAGGGCTGGTTAAGGGATGACAGGCTGTCAGAGCTGGTTGGAAGGAGCTTCAAGGAGACATTGTTCTTTCAAATTAAAACATTTAAACATTTAAATCCAAAGCCAGGACTGCAGGCTCGTTTTAATTATTCCTTTTGTCTTGTGGAAATACTTTCCTACTGATGATCACACAGCTGTCACATATACATTACCTTTAGTCAGGATACACGACAGTGCTTTCCTATTAGCTGTCATTGTTTTACAAGGAAAACTAGAAACCACTAAGGCAGATGTATTAATTTCAAAAGAAGACAATGCTGGTGAAGTTATTAAAGTAAAAATATCTGAAGACTCAGATTCATCTGATTTATAGCAAAGATTTGCAGTATTGCCTTATGGCAGCTGAGGTGACAGGATTTTTTTTTGGCTGTGTTATGGAGATGTCATTGCTGTCTGATCCCACTCCCATCAGGCTGAGGAGCACTACTCTGAGTAGCTGGTCATGTGTAAGTCATTCCTCCTTTGTGAATCATTTCTGTCACAGATAAGTTTATTACTTCTCTGCTACTCTATTACTATGATTAATGGATTATTCAGGAAAAAGTAAAAACAACAAACAGGTAGTGTTTTGGCTTAACATCTGTTTAATTCTGACTTCTGAGCTGCACAGTTTACTTCTAAGACTTAAAAACCTACCTGTTGATACAGTTAGCAATGGGTTCAAAATATTCAATTATTCAAAATATTATGCCTTTTTCTGGCTAGATTAAATAGATGCTTTTTTAATTGTTTCCTGTAGGTAATCCTGGGGTCTGGTGCAGCAGGAATGTTGATTTTCATGAATATTTTGTTACTTCTTATGAGATATTATACAAAATAAGAGTTCTAGATGCAAAGGCAGGCTGGGGCTTTTTGCCATTTACCGTCCAGCAAGGTACAGTTAATTACATATGCTTTTTTCATGTCTAATCTCCCAAATATATAATGTCATTTGATTTTCATTTGTATTTGCTATGTTGGTTTGGAAATAAATGAATACAGTATGTTTTCTGAGAGTTCCAGTGTATTTTTAAAAAGGGCAAATCAAATTGATTTAATCACAGATATTGTTAAAAACTCCATTTTAATGGAATGTACTGTGATTGCTGCTGCGAACAGCAGACTTTCATTTTTGAAGTTGTTATTCAAAGAGAATATGCATGTCCTGAGAATAAGCTACAAAATGAAAATGAAAATAATAAGCCCGACAACAAACAAGTCATAGAAGGAAAATATTGTTATATGGGAATAGTTTTCTATAAGAACATTGGAGCATCTGAAACAGCTTTCCTGCCCCATAATTCATATGATAAAATCATGAGGAAATGCAAACTTTCAGATTTCCTTTCAGTTTACCTGAAGTTAAGTGCAGGGGAGAGGAGATGATGACTTTTCCTGGGAATCACTGAGTTCAAGTAGAAACCTGCTGATCCCTGGTAATTTGCTTTTTGCTGTGGGTGTGACAGGTGGAGTGGTTGTCACTAACAGCTTATTCAGAGGCCTGCCAGAGCTGTGGTGGGAGCTGTGTGCTGATGGATTGCTTTGTTGCAGTGCAGTGTTGGTGCTTCCCATACTGCAGGAGGGAATGGCCCCAGCCTGGAGCTCCTGGGGAAGCTCTGGCACGAAGCAGGTGTGTGCTGACAGGAGGGGAACATGAGTTTAACAAAGGACCTGCTTGTTGCCATCAGACTGAAGAAAAAGGAAACAGTCCAAGCTTTTAATATCCTATATTACAAGTTTCCACTTTAGCCTCATTATCTGGGACTATGACAGGGACTATTTTCTGCTCCTTTCATTTTCCCCATTACATTAACTGAGTTGGAGAACGTGAGCAGCTCTTGATGTAACAACTACTCTGTCCCACGTTTTCCTTTTCAATTGCTTGGCCTGGGCTTTGTTTTCCCAGACCAGTCAGTGTGAGTTGTATTCGTTAAACGTGAATTCCAGACTTTTTTTTTTTTTTTGCTTATTTTTATCCATAGCACACCTCCTTGGTCCTCTGTAAATGAGATTTCTAAGGAATTCTGCTTTGAGTATGAGAGGCAGCCAGTAAGGGCTCTTCCAGGGCTGTGTGCAAGAGGAGTCATGCTTGTAATCCTAAAAATAACCCCAGTTCTTCATCCAGATGGAGCACCCAACCTTGCAACGCCTACGAGTCAGCTCATGTGGTCAAGCTGAAGCCTGTGTTGATAAGGAGGGATTTTGGGATTGGGAAGTTCCCAATTCAGACTGACTTTGTTGTCCATAGCAGGGCCCATCGGGGTCCCCAAGCAGCAGCACAAGTGAGACCATCATCTTTTGAGCTTATGCAAACAAATGAACAGACAACTTCGTGTGGGCTGAGAGGGTTTTCCTGGGATGACACAAAGAGCAAAGTATAAACATGTCAGGATTCTTTTTCTTAAACATGAACGTTGGGTGGTTTGTGGGTGTAAAGTCAAAGTGAGCCAGAAAAAAACACATTTGGAGCATGGCCAGGGCTGAAACATTTTTAGCTGAATGTCTGGAGTGAGGGTGCAGCACAGGTGGCTGACCGAGACCATGAGCAAATCCCTGCTGGGAACTCCAGCACTTGCTCAGCATGGACAAGGGGGTGGCTTAATTTGTGTGGGTATTGCTGCTTATCATCATCATGACTTCAAGTAGATTCTGATTTCTTTTCATATCTTTTCATAAAAATACAAAAGATTCAAAGAATAGTGCTCTTAGAGGGATAATGTGTGCATCTTCTGCCAACAGGAATGTGAGGAGCTTAATGAGCTGCAGAAGTCAGATATTACAAGGGCTCTTCATTGATAGGATCATTATTCTTTTTGTGTTGTTCAAGCAAAAAAAATTGAAGAAACTACAATATATAATGGTAAAGAAAGACTATTTTCTATTCAAGTGAAGGTTTGGAAATCATTGGTTATTTCTCTGGGTTTGATTTTCATAACTGCTGAGATGGGAGCATTAACAGGTGTTGCAGGGCAGAGCAAGCAGAGTGCATTTCCATTTTATGTTCTTACAAAGCATGTGTATCAGAATTGACATCCACTTCTCGCATACATATGCATTCTTTTTTTCTGATGGAAACACTTGCATGAAAAGGGAAGACTTCTGTCATAATGCATGTTCTGAATTGTCTAATACCAATAAACCTGCAAGTGTTGAATCTTCTTCTCTGGGCAGTGCTGGTATGAATTTTAATATTATTCTGATGTGTTTTGGTTTTGTTTTGCTGCTGGAATGCTACTTCTTGTGTTGGTACACTGATATCTGCATGGGATGTTAAGGTTCTGTCTTCTGTATGTGGAAATGTCTGTATATCTGCAAATGCTCATCAAATTCTGAGTCTGAGGAAATGAAGATATGCAAATGAAATTTTGAGAAATAACCATGTCAATTTATAATAAATGGCTAAATACCACAAAGAAATCAAGAAATACAGTCAACATAGCTAAAACCCAAGTTGAGTATATTAAAATATTCAATGCAATTAAAATGTCACTGTGACATGAGAGAATATTAGTGATTTATATCTTACCCATAGGGCAAGATTCTGATTTGGGAGGTAATCCAAGAAGTTCGCTTAGAGACCTGACCTTTCACTGAAATACATCTCGTGTTTTGCTCTGATAAGGACCCTTTGACATAAAAGAGGGTGGAATGATAAATTCATGTTTTGCTATTTTATTGTTACGTGTTGGTGCAATTCCTGGCTGTCCTGTCATGCTTCAGGTTCATACAGGCAGATGTGACTGAGGAAGAAGCTTCCTTAATCTGACTGAGCTAAAACATCTCACTTCTGCATTGAAATCCCCCTGGAATTCCAGCATTGATGTCTCCTCTGGCTGCCAGTTTTGCTGAGCTATGCAAAGGCTTTGTGATGTACGCAAATGGTCACTAGGGACTACAAAAGATCTTTTGACCTAAAGCAAATAGAGTTTAATCTCCGGCCCTTGGAGGTTTCTTTTTCAGTTTGAGTGGCCCCTGTGTTCCATCATTTCCTGATCTTGGGGAAATGGGCTCACCTCAGCCGTGTGCCGTGTGCCGAGGGACTTGGATGGAGCACACCTGGAAGTACCCAGGGATGGGTTTTAATTTTGTTGCTGTTTTACAGCCTGAAGGAAGAAGTGCTTAACTGTGCATAATCCTGTCCTTTCAAAATTTCTTGACCTTAACTATGGCAGCTATTTTTGCAACTGTTGACCGAGTCTTGACCAAGTCAAGATTTACGCACATCAGCTTTGTGCACTGCCTACTCCCATTAACCCACACAGGTAAATTAATAGATAACAAGTGCTGGTGCCAGTTTTGAAGTCATTTGATGCCTGCATTTGTACATCCCTACTTGTCCCCAAGTAGTCCAAGGCTGTAAATCCAGCTGCTTTTGCTGCACATTTTAGTGACAGGGTTCACAGGAGAGAGATAATGCACTTGAAAATATGTTCCTTTTTAATTGGGTTGTAAGAATAGGAACTTTTTTTTAATGTACATCTATAATTTTGCAGAAGCTCCAAGCTTAGAGTAGTTAAGCTTGTAATACACAGTGAGAATTGTTTATAGGCACATATATTGAGCTAGAATCTGAGTACCAAAAATATGAAATAAATTGCTTCAATTGTCAGTAAAATGACTGGGTAAATATTGTATGACAAATTCTTTTGTCTTCATGCAGGCTGGCCTCCTTCAGATTGTGTACAGGGTCAGTTCCCATCTTGGTTATCCCACTTCAGGCTCTGAATGGGAGAAAAACCCTAAATGAATTTCCCAAAGGCAGAGTTTATATGCTGGTAATGACGTTGGATCCTGCACTAAACAATTAGTCATTTCCACTGTTCACTTTTTTGTCCTCAGCTGAGCCTTTCTCACATCTTTCCAGAGGTTAACAGCGTCTCCAGATCGTTTCTTTTGTCCCCAACAAGGTGTAAGCCACGGGGAGCTGTCTCCATGGGAAACATTTTTATTCAAATAATCACGCAGCATTGCACTACATGAAAGCCGGGGCTTATGCAGGGCTGGGATGTCTGTGGTAATGACTGCTACATAATAGGGCCACCTGGTGATTTGTGTGCTGCATTGCTCGGTAGGAACTGGAGTTCGGGAGCTACTTTGGGCTCTGGCTGACAGGGAACACGCTGGGCAGGTGTGTTCAGCTCATTTGCCTCGTCTCCAAGTGAGGTCATGCTGACCAAGCAGCACTTTGAATTTTCCTTACCTGCTAGATGTAGCAGCTGTGAGGAGGAGGGATAGTCATTCCGCAGGAAAACTGTGCAGGGTGGATGGATGCTGGAAGCTTTGTGGAAATGAAGAGCCAGCACAATAGCTGGGTGTGTTTTTCCCATGTAGCACTTAAAGGAAGGTTGTTACACCTAATCCTGTTTATAATTTCTATTGGTTGTCCCTTGTATTCCTACATACAGGGAAAGGTACAGGAATGACCACTGCTGCCTGTGAATAAATGCATTCAAATGGTATCATCTTTTGGTTTATTATTTATTTATTAGAGGCTGCATTTTGCTAACTGTTGATCTGCATGCATTTCTTTCCAGGGTTCATAGCTCTAAACATGAGTTTTAATTACTCTGCTTATCTCCCATTATCAGCTGGGTGCCCACTGTTGGTGCAGCAAACCCCAGGATTGCCTCGTGCTGAGAACGCTGCAGAGAGCAGAGCAGACATAAAAAACCACATCAGAGCAACATTATCAATTTAAACCAGCTGAGAATCAGGCTCAGAAAGCAAACTCAAGAACTCAGTGGCTTTTTAGTATTGGAAACATGTTCTCACACCCAAACCAGCTTTGCTTTGTTTAAACCCCCCACCTTTCTCCCATTGCATCTGGTCAAATTGTGCCAAATAGGTGAAGTGGTCTAAAAAACAGTCATAATATTTTTGTAACCTTTCTGAGAAGTGGGTTGGTTTTTTTTCCTGCTTCTCTGCTGCTTGCTCCCTTGAAGATCAACAGGGTAAGTATCTTTAAACTATGGGACTATGCCTCTTCAGGAGTTTGGGAACAGGGTGCCGAAATATTTGCCTGCTGCTAGGAATGGGCTTGGTTTAGGTCCTGTCCACATAAATTTCATGTCAACCTGGACACATTCCCTGGGCTCATGGGCATGCTCTAAGTGGAAAATAACTTTTCTTTCTATAGGAATATGTGTAGAACAAAAACACAAAGTATTTTGGAGCATTCAGCAAGTACAGTTGTGTGATTTGTGAATTGTCTTAGAATACACACCTATGGCAGCTCCCAAAATTGTGCTTTCTGATCTCTGTGGCAATAATCCCTAAAGGATTGAAACCTTCAGGATTTTCCCAACTTGCAGGAACTTTTTTGGGGTTTTTTTAAAGAAGAAAAGGAAAAGAAAAAGGAGTATTTTTCAGCATTCCCTTATGTCATAACCAGAGGATAAAATAGAGCATGCAAAATTCACCACAGCTGAATTAACAGGAGAGGAGGTTGTTATATTTAAGCTATGCATTTTTCTGTAATTAAGTGAGTTTCATAGAGAGAATTTTCCTTCTCCACGAGAAATTCTCTTAATTGGCAGTTATGTGGGGTTAATGAACTACTTAAGAGTACCGAGGGGGGAAAAAAGTGGGGAAGGGGGGAAGAAACAACCCCAAGTGTCGGAATGCTGAGTGTCAGAACTCAGCAAATCCGTTATCAGAGCTCTGATGAAATGAGAGTAGCCCTGGAGAAGGCCCTTCCTGACAGGAATGCTGCCAGAGCAGGGATGCTGCACATCAGAGAGGCTGCCTACGAAATGAACGCTCGAGGCAGAGCCAGTCATATTAAGGAGGCCATACGAACAAAAATCTTAAATAAATAAAAGGCATGGGGTGCATATCTGGAAGGAGATGGTAGATCTGTTTTTTTCTTTTTTTTTTTTCTTTTTTTTTTTTTTTCTTTTTTTTCTCCAAGTGCTACTGTGGGGAAATTGGAACAATCTCAGTTTGTGTTATTTCTGCATTTGTGAGGTTGTTCACTTAACCTGTGCAGTGACCTGGAATACTCAATGCCACTGAGACAGAAAGAGTAACTGAGAGACTTGTGATTTCAAGGAGGAATTTTATTGAACAGCAGCAGATTTACTTTACACTTCAGTAGCAAGTGATAAGAGAGGAATTATTCAACATGCTTTCTTATTTCAGCCCTGGGAGGTGGTGTAAATTTTGAGGGCACAGAACATAGTGCCTCATATCATGAAAGTGAAAACTGTTTTAAAATTAAGATGAGGAGTGCCATGTTTCATAGATGCTGCTTAAGTTCCTCTAGCATTCCTCTGAACTTAAAAGTTTTTAAGTCACGGTAATGCCTTTTGACAAGACATTTCAACAAGAGCAGAATGCTGAACTGATTAAGAGACTAAAACTGAAATTTACTTAGAAATTTCAGAGGGCAATGGTTTTGGCAATACACATAAACACTAGTTATGATGTGTCATTCTGTATTAGACCCTGCTTTTCCTATCTTTCCATAGGCAGATGTTGCTTTTTTCACTTTATAGGTTTGTTAAGGATTTTGGTCTGCCTTTTTCGCACCCTCAGGCTTCCCATCAACCCGACCACAAAATGCATGTCACGCAGGATTCACCTTTTCCTCTTAGATTAGATACTCCTGAATGTATCTAAAAATCTGGGAGCTTTTTTGATTTGTTTTTTTTTGTTTTTATTTTATTTTCTCCCCCTCTGTTGTTTGTTTGTTTTTTGGGTTTGTGTTTTGGGAAGCTAAATAGACTTGATTTTTGGAATTTCTCTTCATAGCTGATAAGCATGAAGAAAACAAACAGAACAGACTGTTATAGCAAGATAATCCCTCTGACTATTAAAACAAGGCTGATTTGGGGAAACATCCACACCCAAAAGTGGCATTTATGTGCTGGGTACTCCTCCACGTGATGTTCTGTGCCCGTGTAATTGGTGATAGTGCTCAGTGTAGCTCTGTGCATGCAGGAGATAATTTATATTGAATCTTAAAATTCAAATCAGCTTCCTGTAATTCAACATGGAGTTCATACACAGAGTGCTTTTGGTTTTTCACTCGGAGATGAAGCAGGATGAAAACCTTTCTTTGTTAAGGAATGGTGACGTGCCAAATAGACCTTTAGTAAGACACAAAAATATTGCTGTGATTTAACCAATTTACTTGTTAAAGGGAGGAAATTGGGTAATCTCCTTCTGGCAAATTTGCTCTAGGTTGTGTGCTGACACTGCTTTGAGAGCATACATGCTTCAGGTTGTTCAAATGAACTTTTGGCTCAAATACCCACTTGGTTCAGCAGGCTCCAGTCTGCCTTTGCAAGCAGTGTAACTTCTGTGGGAGATGTGCCATCATCAATCCTACCAAATGTTGCGTCTTGGTCCTGGGGAGGTGTGAGCCTCCTGTTTGAGCAGCCTGGATGTATTTCAGTGTTTCCTAAATATATGTTTACAGAAAGAAAGCTTTAAAGATTGATAGTTTTCATCTTTTAGCTATTAAGTATGCTGCATATTTTTGGTCAACACAATGTTCTCATACCAATAAGGTGTTTTATCTGGCATTGCCAGGTGTCTCTTTCTTTCATAGAGAATGCCATGAATGTCTTGCCTGCACATCTTTGTGTACAAACTCAGAAGCTGAGAATGGCATTTGTTGAACACACATCTTCTCTACCCACTGTTCTTTCCAGTTTCTGAAAGACTAAAGATACACATTCTTTGTTAACCCAAAAATGAGTAACGTTTTGAATATGTATCAATATATACATGTGCTCAGGGTAGAAGTGAACAATTCTGTAAGACATAGATTAATTTTTTTAAAAAACTCCATCTATCCTCTGAGCTTATTTGTTGGCTTTATGTGCAGAAGAATTAGCTAACCTGGGTGGAAAAGCTGCCAGGGTTTGGGTATGGTATTTTGGACCTGAAGGAATCTAATTTGAACCTTATAGAGCAACACTGAACAACGTAGTAACATGCTGTGATTCAGTGCATATCAGTTCGTAACTACCTCTGAGAAACTGCTCTGAGTATGAATTAAACAATACTCTTAAAATGTTTTATTATATTTAGTTCTCTACAGTGCGTACCACTGGCAAAGGTTAATTGGTTTGTGTAATGCTAGAAATTATAGTCCTTGATACATCTGCTAGTCTGAGTTAGCACAAGAGCTGCAAGATCTTTGCTAAGGATCTAATAGCTAATTTGAATGCCTCAACCCTCAAAAGAAGTGCAGAATAACTCTGAGTTTAATCAGGGTTCTCTCTAGAGCAGAACTGGACAGTGGATCCAAATTAGGTCGGTCGTTCCATGACACAGATTTTCATCCAGTGGAGACAGAGTTGCTACCAAAGTAGTTTTGCTAAGAACAAAGTCCCCAACTTCAAAAACTTGGGAACATAGCAAAAAAGAATGGAGCTTTCATTCAGGTCATGCATTTTTACATTTTTCTCTCTTAAATAAGCTAAAGCCTGGAGATGTAAAATTCGGTGCATGTATTAGGCAAGACTTTGGAGTTACTGTAGGTCTTCAAAACACAAGGGGTTTGGGTTCAGTGGTTTTAATTTTTTTCATTTTAACACTCCTTTGCATCTAAAGGTTGTGCTTCCAAATCCCCACTGAAAACCAATAGAGACTTTGATCATAGACATGGAACACTGGTAGGGTGTTTGCTGAGGGAGCAGAGTGGGCGTTCTCTTGTGGGGCATGGAAGTGAATGCCCAAGAAAAACATTCAGGGGACAGGCTTTTTTCTGTCCTGTTTAAATGGGGAAACCCTGCATGCTAGCCTCCAAATTTTAATACCTTTAGATAAAAGTTCATAGTGTACATGTATGGAATACACTGGGTGCTCTCCTGTCTGCTTATCTGATAGAGCTGAAATCTGAGTGCTGGTCTGAGGACCCTTCTGAATTAGGGCAATAATTCTGCTTTTTCTTCAAGAAGAGCTACCAACTATTCATTGGAAGCTGCAGTGCTCTAGGTTGAGGCCCCAGTTGTGACCTGGTTATTTCACCATCGTGCTTTAACCTGACAGTTCAACACAGCTTTAATCTGCTGCAGTAGCTGGTTGACTTCTCTCAGTTTAAGACCTGATTCTCCCAATGGCTCTTGTGGCCAGTTTCCAATGGGATTTCTGAGCTGGGGTAGCACTGGGAATAGGCCTGTGGGCAGTTCATTGAGAATGCTTGATTTTTATAGAAGTCTTTTAAGTATTGTGCACATCTGCATTTTTTCTTCCCAAACTTAAAGGGCACCAAGCTTGTGTTTGCCACCCACTGTAAGACGTTCTCCTCTGAGATGCTTGTGCTTCTCTACCCAACAGAAGGATTCTTTCAGAAGTGAATGAAGGTGCAGAGCAGCACAATGTGCAGGGCTCATTCAAGTGCTGAGATAGCATCAGAACACAGCTAAAGACTCCCAGCACTGCCCAGGCATGAATGAAGCTATTAAAGGAAAAGTGTCCAAGTGTGACTGCCTTTGATCCAAGGTTGGTGAGATCTGGTGGAACTGACAGCTGTTTAATAGGAAGCAATCATGTTTGATTCTACCTGGCTCTTTCTCGGCTTCTTTTATCTTAAGTAATTTAGAGAAGAATTATATGAGTAACAAGTATGCACTTAGCAGTGGTTAACATAACCTCAAAGGCACGGGTCACTGCTTGTATCTACAAGCTCAAAAAGAAACTTGAACTGCCGCTGTGCATTTTAGTACCATATAAAATTTCCTAATACAAGCCAGGAATTAGGATTTACTGTAATTTAGGCTTTGGTCCACTTTTGGAGCTCTGGTCTCAAGAGCCACATCTTCTCAATCAAGGAGTGCCATGAGCATTGAATTGATTTTCTGCTCTGGAAGGGGTATTTATTCCTAATAAGTTTTAGGCACAGAGTCACCTGCTGCAACTGATGTGATACACACACCTAGTTCTACTGTCTGCAAATCTATACTTACAGGCACCTTTAGGCAGTCCTTTTATAGTGAAAAGGACTTAACCGGGCAAAATGTGCTAATCTTTCCTGAACCAGGAAAATTACTTTATTATTCTCCCCATCCTCATGCCATCATTATGATCTAGTGTTTTCTCTTCATAAATGAGAACAGTAGCCTTGCCTCTGACCTCCATTAATGTGTATCATGAAAGCTGCCTTTATAATATGCTCCTCTGGAAGACCTCATTCCCTTGCAGCCTGTTCCTTGGTGACAGTTCAGGGGAATGTTATGGATTCCCATGAAATTTATCAAATGGATGTGATAACCCCATTGTCAGAGGCTGCCTGAGCCATTATTAAGCACATATTGGATAGTCCATTTGTTATTATATAACTTCTTTAAAATAACACTAGTTGGAAAGTAGTTGGGTGAATTCAAATGTTGCTGGGTCCTGTTGAAATAGGTGAAACATGCAACTCTCAGAGCTGGGATTTGGAGAAAAGGAACCTTTGATCATAAGCAGAACAGGATGAAAACGTTCAGCTCTTGTGGTGTGTTGGAGTAGGTATTGGTTCACCCCTGAGTATCTAAAAAGGAGGAAATCCGAGCAGAAATGCTGCTTGTATGGAGCAACATCTCTTCATGACTGTACATCTTTGAAGTGATGGACACAGCTCGTTTCTGCTTCCAGCTGCATAATTTTGTAGCTATTTCCATATCATTTAGTGTTGCAGAATTTCATGAAGCAGTGAAATAAGAAGTAAACAGGTACAGAACAGCACCTGACATAAAATATAGACAAAAGGTCTGGACTGTATGTGCATTCAGAATAAGAATCTGAATTTTCCTTTCAGCTGTAAGTTGTTGAAAGAGTTGCAGAGCTAATAAAGTACTTCATGGGTGTGTGCTGTGTGGAGGATTTCCTATTGTTGCCATTTTAGTTTTTCCATGAATATGGTGTCAGTTATTACCTAACTATATATAACCTTGGGAAAATCACATTATAAGCTGTCCTCAAGTTTCCCTGATTTTTCCAATATGGGAAATTTATTTTTTCTTTCACAGAAACGTTGTGAAATAACTTTATATATACACACACACAGAGAAGAGTTAAAATGGTATAAAACACATGGTCTCTTGGCACAATTTATTTTGTGAGAACAGAAGGAAGCAGTGTGAGTAATGAAATCGGATTGTGTTGACCTGACTGTCACTGTGATGACCTATTAAAATCTAGGATGTTTTATCATTCTCTGAAATTGGATTTAAAATCTATATGCAGCTAAGGATACAGTTATTAAATATTGTGCTGGTAATGCTCATATATGTGAACAACAAATGTGTTGGAGATCACAGAACCATGAATTTGTTGAGGCTGGAAGTCACCTGTGGAAATCATGTGGTTTCTTCTTATGTTTAAATGAGGTTTCATGTGTTTCAGTTTGTGTCTGTCATGGTTTAATCCCCCTACAGTGGGATGGGGGAGAGAGTGGGAAAAAAAAACCTTGTGGGTAAAGACAGTTTAATAGGGAAAGTAAGGAATTCATTTAGCACTTCCCAAGGGAGGTGCTCAGGCATCCTTAGGAAAGCAGGGCTCCATCTGTGTGATGCTGACTGGGGGAGGCAGATGCCCTAATTCTGACCATCCCCTCCTCTCCTCCTTCCCCCAGCTCTGCATGCTGAGCATGAGGGGTGTGAGATCCCTTGGGTCAGTCAAGCCCTGCTGTCCCAGGTGCCCCCCCCAAGCTCCTTGTGCACCCCCAGTCTGGCTGGTGGGGTGAGGAGCAGAGAAGGGCTCAGTGGTGTGAGCCCCGACTGAAACATCGCTGTGTGACCAGCACTGCTCTCAGCACAACTCCAAACCAGTGCCCATAGCTTAGCTGGGAGAAAATCAGCTCAAACCAGCCCCTTTGCCATCCCCTCCTGCCCTGGCACTGGGCTGGGGGCACCATGGGGGTGCAGCCTGGGATGCTGAGAGTCCTCAGGTGCACTGAGGACAGCACTCACCTCTTTCCAGCTATGTTTTGCTGTTTCCACTCTTCTAATCCATTCATTCCTCCAGACAGTTCTAGTCATAGACCAGTTCTGTTGGCTGGCCTGGGCTGTCAGTATTAAGTATCAAGAGACTGGTAATAGTAACTTTTTTACCGAGCTCTGCGTTTCTTGGAGGAGATTTTCTATTGTGGCAGAAGTGCCGGGCATGGCAAATCCTGCTTCGGTAAGGCAGAATGAAGTTACTGTGGAGTAAATCTCATTTAATGCTTTGAAACGTAGGAGCACATTCCTATTTTGATACATATGGACAATAAATCAGGTCTCATGAAGCTGTTATCTGTCTAAGAATAGCAAAGTATAAAGAGAAACAAAATGAATTCATATTGAATATAGATTTAAGTGTTAGCCCTTTCTGCTATCCAGGATCCTTTTTTTCTTTTACAGTGAAATGACTTCTCACAATTGCACAATAATCAGTTATTATTCTGGAAGGTCAGTGATACTGCTTATAGCTCACAAAGTACTGACTTGATATGTTCACTTCCATTCCATAGGCCTGCTTTATGCTTTCACTCAGAAAATTTGAGGGGCAAGAACACTGTCTCCTTGGCTATCTAGAGTACACAATGTCTTTTCAATTCTTATTGGTAATACAAGCAACACTTTTTGCTTACCTGTGTCCATATATCTGTTGCTCATCTAAACAGGAAATTTCTCTGTTATTAAAACACTTGAAAGAACTTGTCTTGGTTGACTCCAAGCTCAGTAGCAGCTGTGGTGGACTCCATGGCATATGCTGCCCCAGGATGGTGTCATGCCCATGTGCTGAGCTTGATTTTAGCACCATCTGGAATTTGGATTGTGCCTGTGATAGCCCTCAGCTGAGGTGCTGTTTTCATCCCTCAAATCAGGGATTGAGTTAGATGGTGATTTTTCAAAAGGAGAAAGCTAAATCCAAGTTTATGCGTACTTAAATTCCCATTATTTTAATTGGTTGACTGCTTCTCTAATTATTTAAAAGTCCCGCTTTTAAGTCCTGCTTTTTTTTTTTATCAGAGGATGTTCAGTAGTTTGCAATTACAAGCACTTGGATGCCAATGCCATGGTAACCAGGCCCATTTGGGTACCTTGCTTGGCAAGATCTTTGTAGGTCTTTTCTCTTGGGTTTTGCCTCATATAGTTAACGTAGAAAGCAGAACACAAAAGAAAAGATTTCACAAAATTAACATCTCCTGTTAACAGTAGGGTAGGGATGCGTTGTCCTCCATGGCATCATCTGCTGCTGACATTCAGGCAGTTCTAATTACTTTAATGATTCCCACTGGTCCCCTCTGTAACTGCTGGATGATGCCTGAGGACACTCTTCAGAGGTGGGAGAATAAAGCCAGGGAGCATCCAGAGAGTGAAGCTGCTCTTCTTGCTGGCAAAAATTTGTTCCTTTGAAGGTCTGTGGAGTTAACAGGCCAGGCACTTCCCTCTTTGCCAGATTCTCTTCTCATCCTGGTTTTAGGGAATGCTTGTACCTCGGAATTACTTTAGATTCCAGAATCAATGCAAACTCTTTGCTGTCTTCCGTTTCTTCTACACACACACACACGCACATATTTATTTTTCTTAAGCAACTCTTAGTTGCTTAAGATAATTTTTTTGTGGAGTTCAGCTGTGACGTTTTCCTGTCAAACACCGTAAAATGTCTTGATAGTTACCGATCTCCATTGTTCATCCTATTTTTATACGATGAGCTACAAACACTCAAGATTATTTGATTGTTGTATCTGGTGGGAGAAGATTGACATGTTTTCTTGGGATCACAGGCTTAGTTTTGACTTTCTCCCCTTTAGTAGTTTTTAGACAGTGCTCACTTTCTTGCTATGTGCTTCCATAATGGACTTGTACATTATTATTGGTGTTCTTTGATACAAAAGAAATTCAATACCTCTGGGGCTATAAATATCATTGATTCACTCCAAATAGAGAAAGATACTTTAATATTTTTTAGATTATTAAGACTTTTCCATTTTCTCTCTTATGGGGAAGAGTTATGAATTTGGTAATCACTATGCCCTAGGTAACTGAAGTTACACAATCAAACCCTCTCTTTAAAGCATAATTATGATTGTTTCCAACGTTTAATTCTTTTTCTCTTTCAAAATATTATTTTTAATGCCTTGAGTGATATTTTTTGTTTACTGTTTCAAAGAATTGCTCCTTTGGCTTGTGTTACAACAGAGGAGCCTTAGTAGCAGAATAGCAGATTACATTTCTTACCTGCAAAGCTTTAATGGAATTATTGAGCATTTCAAGATGTTGCAGTAGGAATCCAAGCTTGAAATAAATGTATGGATTTCTTTTTCCCTACTGAATGGCTAGGATGAAAAATCTCAGTCTTTTCTGTGTGGAATGCAGTTCTTGGCCAGCTTGTTTTAAAAACATGAGAAAAATGAGAGAAAAGAGAAAAAAGTTTTGTGAAGATGCCGGCTTGACTGTTATTAAAATAGCTGTCACTTGTGTAAGTGATGTAAAAGTTTATGAAATCTTATCATTCTTCCTGGTGTTTATTCATCAGTCACTAATACATACAGAGATACAATCAAGGGAGAAGTTCTCTATATGCATGCACATAAATTCTGTGTAAATTTGAGTTCTGAATGTTGAAACTCCCACATTTTAAAATCCACTCACGCTTTTAGGTATTGTGGATGGGAGGGATGACCTGTGGTGTACCTGCCTTGGTCTGTGCTGCTTGGGGGGGATGTTCAGGGTCAGGGGCTGCACAGGGGATCAGCTGCTGCCTTTGCAGGCAGGGGTAAAGTTCCTTTGGAATTTTATGGGCACAAAGGTGCAGATATTAAAAAAAAAAAAAGCCCAGGCAGAGTTCATATCTTCAGCTCAACTGTTGTCCACCAGTCCTGCATCCAAGGTAAAACACAAAAAATCTGCTGTGTTTTTTTTGGGTTTTTTTTTTTTAATTTCAACCACTGCTTGTGAAGCCTGGGCTGCAGAGAGCTCTCAGGACAGAACTGGTGGGACTGCAGTGCTTTCCATCACATCTGCTGCCTGCCCAGCAATGCCCCCAGAACCAAAAAATCCTCTGTCAGGGCAAACTTGGCCGTGGAGAAAACAAAAACAGCACTTGTGAGATGTGTGCTGTAAAACCACCAGCCTTGCTTGCTTTGCCAAGTTCCAGAAAGTTTTCCTGTGGTGGGCGTGCAGCACAGGTTAAAGCGCATTAAATGGTGTGTGGATGTTGAGGCTCAAGAGAAAAGCAGCTCTAAAGCTAAAACCCAGGGGGTGTCTGTGCTCTCCCGTGGGAGCGTTCCCACTGGGATTTAATGTGCTGCAACTCCTGCACGGTGTCTGCACACCATCAGTGGATTTGCCTCAACTTCCCCGAGTGTCCTTACGTTGTTGATGTGACTTTTGGTCCTGCTCTTGCTGCTGCCTGCAGAGTGAAAGCCACAGATTTCCATGGGCAGACCTTACTCTGCAGATCCTGCGCCGTGTCACCCTTACGTGTCAGTCATTTAATTAACCTTTCAAATTGTCTCTTCAGTCCCAGTTAGAAAGGGCAAAGTCCCATGGCCTGTTTTAATATTTAAAATGAGAAACCGATGTTCATCACTGACGCTTCATTTCCTGTAGAATGATGTGCCTCAGAGCCCTTTTATCTGCTGGACCTGATGTGCATGATGATGCCTCTGCTACATTAACACACACTTTTCAGCAGGACTTTTCCTAGTTTCCTAGGCTGATTAGGTTAAAAGAAGATCATCCTGAATATGGTGATGATTCAACATTTATGGATTTTATCCATCCCAGGTTAAATATATTCTCAGCAGGGTGTTTGGGGGTAGGGAGGGACAGCAAAAATGCTCTGCTCTGTTGTATTTCTAATGGGTTTAGTAATGCTCAGTAAAAACGGTATCTTCAGTTTTCTTGCTGCAGATGTTTGTAACAGAGTACCCTATGCTAGAAGGCAATTAATTGTCTGTCTGATGTGCCTACTGTACATCAAAATCAGCTTTTTAATTATGAGTAGTATGAAGCTGGCTGCACAAAGGACCAATTTTTGATTTCCTAAGATACTTAATGTGTTATGAACAGAAAAAGAAGCCACAGTCAAATTGAGCATTTTATTCCTGTTTTAAAGTAATTGTCAAAGCTATGAAAATATTTATGTAGAAACTAGTGTTTTAGTTGTCTGATTACATTAAAAATTGTGGACCTGTAGAAATTAATGGTAGAGAATGAGGTTTTGCCCCCCCAGGAGATGTAGCTGCTGTAGACATTTTTTTCCAATTAATCCAACTGAAAAGATGAGACACTGACACATCTCAAAACAGGCATCTAATTTAGGAGTCTGTTGGGGACTGAAGTTCTTTAGATAGTCCAGAAAGTTTCCTGAGGACTCTGACTCATCGCTCAGAGTCTGCAGGAGTGAAGTGGAAGCTTGGGTTCCTGTCTGTGCCTCTCAACTTCACACCCCACAAAAGGTTGTGAGGGCTCTCCCTGTGCCTGAGGCCACCTCTCCAAGCTTTGTGTCCATATGGGAATATAAATTATTAATAAAAGTGTTTGGCTGATGGTTGGAGTGCAACATTGTTCTAGAGCACAGAAGCGAAATTTGGAAAAAAATAAATTAGCAAGTGGCAGTTTTTTATCAAACTGAAGGCTATGTTGTAGTGGGATTTTGCATGAAGTTTGCAAGTGGTACACTAAGAATTAATTTGCTAGGGTTTAGGTTTGGGGATAGAGCAGCTTCAAAATTATTAATAAATATTGAGGGGGAAAATATGATTTTAAAGTGCTTTATGACCTAATTTTGAAGAAGGATAAAATACTTTGTTCTTTTTATTTTTCCTGTTTCTGTTGATATAAGTCCATGGACAATTTGCCAGCATAGAATTAGAAGTTTATTGAGTTGGTTTAACCTGGAACAACGTGAGCCAGCTGTGGGATAAACTCTGAAAGTACTGAAAAGTGCTCAGCGACATTCAGGGCTATCCAGAAAAGAAAAAGCATGTGTTTATCCAATTAAAACTCCAGGAATAAATAAGCACTTTAGACACAATCTAATTATCCAGCTGGAATTTGTCCAGGATTTTAGAAGCTGACAGCCCTTGAGTTAGAGGTGTCAGCAGGGAATTGATAGTGAGGGTGAGAAGTTGAGTTCTTCATCCCTCATGTGAGATGCTGGGCAGTTCTGACAGTGCCCACCACAATGAGCTGCTCCTTTATCCCTGCCCTTCATTAGTGTGCCCTGAAAAAGCATGAAACATAATTAAAATAATCCTGAATTATCATTATTTTAAGTACTGCTAATGGCGCTATTGAAGACAATGAGATGAAATAGTATCTAATTTTTCTCGTTAATATTGTCCTTTTAATTCCTCTTGCATCAAAGGCTTTTTCTGCATAAAATTGCTCTTGAGGAGGATGGGGCTGCATTAAGAGCTATCACAGAGTTTTGGTTGCTTCATCTTCAGGTCTTTAAGGAGGAAAGATTTATTTTATTTTTGAGCTTCTCTGTGGGGCAATCTTTGCAATACAAAGTCTGTTTTTAAGAAATAATAGCAGATATCTATGCTAATAGTACTGTGTTTGTAAGTGTTTTTTCTCAGGCTGGTTTTTGCAGTTATAGCTGTTTCCCAAAGAGCAGTTGAGTTACAAAGAGAAAACTGGCAAGATTAATTTTTAATGTGATAACTTTGGCTAGAGTTTTATTCCTCAGCAGTGAACACCTATAAACTCAGGGGATGTGTGTCTCAGTAACTAAGCTTCCATATTTCCTTCTTCCCCTCCCCTCAAAACAGGGGGAATCAGTGTAATTCAAAGGATTTTCATTTTTGTGCTTTTCTTTTTCCCCCTCCTGCTGTTTGGTGTGGCTGACATGCACAAGTGTGTGTTTTTTGGGTCCACTCTTGGATTTCAGCATCAATGGCTGCAGGTGAGTCTGTGTGCCGTGGTCACCAGACATGGTTTACAACTATGGTTTCCAAGTGAACATATCCTCCACCAAGCATTTTTATTTGTCAGTTGGTGATGGCTCAAAGTTTGAGATACAAAACTTAATCTGCATTTTGTTGGCTCCCAGGTGGCTTCCTGCTTGCTCCAGCCCTTTGTATCCCTGTGGCTTGGTCATCAATCCAAGCATTTAATTGCTTGCCTTGCTCTTGCTGCTGCTGTGTGATACTGGTGGGACTGGGAGAAACCCTGAGCACATCCCTGTGTACCCAGAGCCCCATATTTAAGGGGCTGTTTGCTCCAGGATCTGAGGTGCCAGTGAGGCACCAGTGAAATGAGATGAAGTTGTGCTTACAATCAAACAAAAAACTGCTCCCAAGGCTCACCTGGTGTTCACCTCCCAGAGATATGAACCAAGTACTGGAGTATCTCTGATATTCCCAGACCCAGGCTTCTCTGCATCTCTGTGTAATGAACTGCAGTGGTGGTACAGCAGAGGCTTTATAATGGTTGTCTAGACAGGATGATGCTTATCCATAGAGATAAGTTCCTTTTTACCAATTAGGGAAAAAAAAAAAAAAAAAAAAAAGGATTTATTTTGCTGAAGCAGTACCTAAGAGTAATAAGAGTAATGCTGTTCTCTCGGTTGGTTGCTCAACTGTTAAGGTGATGTTGGGGATATTATTGAACAAGACCAAAGTAAGTACCAAGGGAGAATAAGCTAATTCAGCTTAATAACTAAGCATTTCCTGTTTGGGTGGGAGCAGGAGTCCACATCTCTTCCAGGAGAAACAACTAAATTAGACTTTTATTAAGAGATTAGTCCATTAGTCCTACGAAATTTTCTGTCACAGCAGAGTCTGGTTCTCAGCAGACCCAGTTCTGGAGGCTCTGCCTGGTCTTTCCAGTCTCACTGTGGTTCCCCTAATGTTGGGAAATGGGCTGTGGAGTCTCCAGTAGTTGCCATGAATACCTGGGTGCCCAGATCCATTTTATCCTGCCTTAGGCACAGGTGTTTTGGGATGTGCTGCAGGTCATGGTTATCACTGAGGGGCAGACACCACGGGGATGGTGTCAGGGATAATTCAAGGTCCTGACAATCGTGTGTAGGGAACCAGTTTCTGCAGACCCTGATAGTTTCTCCAAACAGGAGCATGGTGATTTCTGGACTATGGGAGTGGCTGCTTGCTCTCCTCTCATTATCTCATTTATTAATGAGCTGATGCAACTCGGCACTGTCCTTCCTATCCACAGGAGAGGGAAACTACTGTGTTCAATGTCAAACATCTGCCCAACAAACCTGTCCTTCACGAGGGGGATCCTCCTTCATTTTCCCTCTGTGTGATTAATCCATCCCACTGCTGCCTGCTTTGGAAGGAGCAAGAAAATGAGCCTTTTCTTTTTCTTCTCTTAAGAAAAATTGTTAAATACTTAAATGCAGGCTATTTTTTTATCTTCCTGTGAAATGCCTCAGGGCAAGGTTACAGTAATTGTGTGTTATGCTGCCCTGCTATACAGAGTCCCATTGTAATTTGGCTCGTTTTTGTAGCATCTCTCTCTGGAGGAATCAGCTGGAGCAGCTCTTGCAGAGTGTCAGTGTGGTTACAGAGGAGCCTGTTCTTTGTGCATGTTCCCTGGAAGGATGTCTGCCAAGGTGTGGTGGTGAAAACTGCTGTGGGGTTTGTGACTGACAGGGTTTTTTCCTCCTTTTTATTTTTTTTTTTAATGGGACATTGAAAAATGAATAGAACTTTAAGCAAAAAGGGAATTTTTTTGTAGGTTAGGTAGAACATTGTGTTTTCGTAACTGTGGAGTAGTTTATTTTTCTCTGGAGGAGTACACAGTGCATGGCACTGATTCCCTGTGATGCTGCAGTTTTTCACTCAGCCCTCTTATCCACATTTCTTTCCTAACAGCTAATTCTGGTCAACCTGACCCATTTCTGACCAGAAGTCTTTATCTGATTCAGGGACAAATTAATCATGCATTACATATAAAATGTCAGTTCTTAACACAGTAGTAAAATTCCCCTGAGCTCATTTTTTATCTTACACAGAAGACAGAAGTGCATTGCTGCTGGAATGGGGCCCCTTTTTAGACTTTCCTGTGTTTTGGTACAGGTTATCCTCTGGGGACTGAAGAGCTTTCAGGGCAGATGAAAATCCCAAGTGGTTTGTTTTGGGTTTTTTTGGGTTTTTTTGCAATGATTGCTGAGCCTTTACTGATAGCAAAGAGGAATTTAAGGAGTTAGAACAAGATTGGTTTAAAATCTATTTGTTTTCTCTCAAGTCACTGCAGGTTCAGGGAATGGGTTGGTTTGTGCTTTGTTTCCTGGCAGGAACACGTTTTCAATATAATCCAGCCCTCTCTGTATGTCCTCATTGTTTGGATTGTGCTCCACAATGTTTCAGACATGAGAGCAGTTAATATGGATTGTTCTTCTTGACCCTGACCACATTTATCCCCGAAAATTCATTTCATTCCAGCAGATGATCCCCTTTTGGCTGAGAACGAGGTGCCTGGAAGCTTTGCTTTCCCCCAGTGCTTTTATGACCTATTTCAGATGCCAGAACACCTTTACAGCTATGCACACTGTTCTGTCCTTCCTGCCTGTGATGGGTGCTTTAATGGAAGGACAGCTTAAAAAATGTGGGGTAACAACCCAAAATTTTAGATTTTTCTCCAGTCAGTAGGGGTTAGTCTCCTTGTATTCAGCTCTCCTGACCTATTTTACCCCAGCAGCCAGCAGCAGTCTAACTTTTTTGACGTGCATCACCCATTCCTTGCAGTTGTAACAACACAGAGGTGGTGCGTTTCAAGATGCACCAGCAGCAACATTGCCTAGAAGCTCCCTCTTAGCAAAAATAAAAAATTCTGTGAACATTGGGGAGCATTAAAAATTTAACATGCAACTAGTGTTTTCCATATTGTAGGCACATAAAGGTGTAATAGGAGCTTTTGCTTGGGGATTGTGCCTTTGATACATGTGTGTGTGTGTCTCGACTCGGAAAGCTTTCCTGTCTCTGCCTGTTAAACTTGGCCGAGCTGCTGTAGAAATCCACCCCACACTGTGATAGCTCCAGCATCTCCAGGGTAATCTGGGATGCTGCATACAAATCCTTGTGCGAGTTTTCAGTCTGACAGGCTTGAGCTAGACCAGGCATATCTGTGAGAGGTGTTCAGCACCATTTGTACTGCCACTGGACTGGAAACTCAGCTCAGATGTTTATCGCCAGCGTCTCCAGCCCGAGTCCGTTGTGTTCCACACAGCTTCTTCTCCTGATGCGGTTTTTCTCAATAAAACTTCACGCCCAGCAGCTTCCCTGCTGTTTGAGGATGTGTTTGTTTCTTCGCCTCTGAGCCTGTGGTCAAGCTCTGTTGAAGAAGAAAAAGTTTGACTGTGGGCTTGAGTCCTTTTTCATCAAACTGTAAAAACGTAGAAAAATGTTTATCGAGAATTTTTCTACAAACACAACAGCTTTTGGCACTTGCTTTTGGCTCTGCTGCACCTTCACTATTGCTTTGGTATCTTCCCTCACTTCTGACAGCCTGGGTTACCTTAGCAGGGAGCTGAGTGTGTACTGGCCATCCTTCAGGGAATGGTTTAATTTATAGAATCCCAGAATCCTGGAATGATTTGGGTTGGAAGGGATCTTAAAAAACATCTAGTTCCAACACATGCACTGCCACTCAGAGAGATCAAGTCCATTCTGCCTTTGTTGTTGTTGTACTGCTGAGTGGTTTGTTTTGGCTCTCCATGGTAGAGGGGCACGGATTTTGGAGCTGATGTTCTGCAGAAATGCCAGGAGAAATGTCCATAAAAACTGGACCTGGTTGCTCCAAGTCCCATCCAGCCTGGATGGCTGCAGCTTGCCCTGCAGTGCAGGGTGCTGAGGAGGTGGACAGGGCTGGAAGAAGCTGGGGCTGGATAAGATCAAACTAGGCTCCACAGTGAGAGGGGGCTTGCTCTGATGAGGAGACAGGAGCAGGACAAACTGCTGGGTGCAGACACGGGAGGAGAGAACAGCCAAAGCCAACCAAAGTGTTAGAATGGATTAAACAGAGAACCATTCTCTGGATTTGCAGGTTTTCAGCTGTTTCTGTTCTCTAAGTACACATTTCCCAGCTCTGCAGAGTGTGTGAGGCTGTTCCTGAGGGACCCCAGGGCTGCTTCTAATGAATTACAGGCCTGCCAGGCCTCCAAATTTGTTTAATTTGTTTTTCTTTTATAAAGTGAATTTCCTTTGGTTTTGTACAGTGGGTGGAATGAATTTATTTTTTTTTCCAGCGCGCAGAGCATTATTTTATAAATTCTCTAAGAGGATTGGAGTATCAAAAGCTCTGGATAAGTCTTGCATTTGAATTTTTGTGACTTCTTCGCAAACGGATCATTATTCATTTTCACCTTTACGGGTGCTGCTTTCTGTATGAAATGCAGAATAACCAGCTGCTAAGTGAGTTTCAAATGGAGCTTTTCATTTTCTTCTGAGGAAATAACACGAGCTGTGGTGGTAATAGATCATCTGTATAGGAGGCAAATCTATTTTTTATGAGCATGATATTTTGATGGCAAGTGCCAAAATCATATAAAAATAAGAATACATATTGCAGATAATTAGTTCTGAGGGCTTGGGGTTTATTTTTTATTTTATTTTATTTTATTTTATTTTATTGCACTACACTCCAACTTTTACATGAGCAGAGATGAAGAGCTGCTTGCTGTACATTGTCTGCTGGAGTTTCAGCCAAATGGGTGCAAGCTGAGAGTCAAAGTTTGCAGGGTTTAGAAGGATGGTAGATGTAGAACAGAGAAAATATGAGCCAGATTTTGAAAGCAAATGTCCCAGCTCCTTCAGTCTCAGGGTGGGTGGTGTTGGGCACAGCAGGATGGGTTGTGTCTCATCTCTTGCAGCTGGAGTGAGAACAGACTTTTGCCAATCCCCCTCCCAGATGTAAACTCTTCCTGCCACTTCAGCTCCTGTTCTGCTCTCCTGGAGGAGCAGAGGGGATTCCAGCAGCCAGGAGTCCCTGGGAGTGCAGCAGGAAAGGCAGTGAGGGTGTCCCTGGGCAGAGAGGCCTGTCCAGGCTGTTGTCACTGCCCTGAGTGCAAAGTTGTCACATTGAGAGAGAAAAAAGGCTGAAATAACCCTTGTTACAACCACTGCAAAATGTTAAAAGTTGCTTGGACGCAGCACAGAGAAGAACACAATCTAGAGAATGCTATTTCACGCATGTGCCCCTCTCTAATTTGTTCATTGTTGTGTGTTTTATTTGCCAAATAATGAAAAATATTATTGCAGAAGCTGAAAATGAAAATTAAATTTCGGGTAGGATATACTGGAGTAATGAAGAAAAAGAGAATGTAAAAAGGGTTCTTCTATGATAATTAAGAATTATAAAGTCATTACTTAAACTTGCTTTCTGAATTACAGAGAGAATTAAACTGCTTGTTTCAGAGCAGAATCCTTGTAGCATTCCTTCATTAAAATTCTACATTGTCAAAAGGGATAAAAATGCATATACAATGACTAATTCTGTTCCAACCTTGCCTCTGCTTTGGGCCTTATCTCTCTTCACAACAAAGCTCACCTTGAAGGGACTGAAGTAATGATATATATTTGCTGAGCTGGAAAAAGAAAGAAAGAAAGAAGCATCTACTTTTTGCAATCTGTGTTCTTTCCCCTCCAGATACTGAAGAGGAAAAGACCTGTGGGGTACTAAAGCTCTCATGTACCATAAAGTGGTATTATAATGAAAAGTATTACTTTTTATGGCATCCCTACAGTATTAAGGAAAGGCATTTTTCTATAAATGTTAATCTTTAATCTTTATAAATTGCACTCTGTAAGACTACAAGGTCTGTAAAGCATTTGTCCCGAAGGCTTAGAAGGATCAAAATAGCAATGCAGACTTTCTACTTTTTCCCTTTTTTTTTCCACTTTGTTTTTTTCCCTAAAACTTATAACTATTACCTTGTTTGGAGGAGGAGTGGGTGAGAGTGATGTAAACCTTTAGGCTTTCCTTGCAGGTAGCCCTTAAGCTGCTGTTCAGCTTCATGTACCTATATGAGTCCAGTTGAGTAACTGGGACTTCAGTCTGTGCTGAATTCCTGCCTGGAACTGGAGGATTAAGGACTGAAAGCCCCACACTCGCTGAGCTCGTCTCCCAGATTTCTGCCAGCTCCCATCACAAGGCACTTTGGGGATGTGAAATGTCCTCTCTAACTGGAGTTACAGGGCAGCTCTTTAAAGCCCAGAGTGGAAATGAGCAGGTTTGACAGATAATTGAACCTGGCTTAGGTATTTCCTGCCTACAAGCTTCTTCTTCCCAGTGAATTTTGGGATGTTTTATGCTCTGCCACGTTGCACTCAGCCTTTGCTCCATGTGTTGTTTCTGAGGGTGCTGGTCTTCATTGCTGAGAGGAGGCTTCCAGAGGTGGAGCTGGTGTTTCAAAATGGATTGGCACCTTGAATTGAACCTTACATATTTAAGTTTTACTTTGATATCCGTTTGCCTTGTATATATGGATTTTTACAAGTCTGGGCTTGTGGCTTGTTTTACCAGCTGGTGAGCAAGGGGTTGATTAAACCTAAATTGAGAGTATTAACAAATCCCTGCTGAAAGTTGCGATAAGCATCAGCAATTTCCAGTTTTGTTGAACTTTTTAAAATTGGTTAGCCATTCTCAAAAATATGCATTAATGGTATATTAATACTTGATATCTGTTTATCAATGAAACCTTGCTATAATAAAGTATTTATGAGATGTAATTTAATCTATAATGAAAGTTTGTCCAGTGGAATCTCATAATTTAAAAAGCAAAACTTTTCCAGAAGTTTTAGGCTCTGCCTAATGTGTCCTCTAATACCATTTTTTTCTTGTTTTTCTCTAGGTAAGTGTCTTCATTCTGAAACTGCAGGAGTGTTCTCTGAATTCGGAAAAGTTGGATGTCTGCGGAGCAAGTAAAGTTCCTATGCTTCAGGTTTTGGTAAAGTCTGTCACAGATTTTCAGTCCTTTCTGAATTTTTAGGGACATTTTTACCTCTGAATTTTGTCATGTTTAATGAGTGTTGCAGGTTCTTGAAGAGGAGGCAGGCTTGTGTGCAAAACATTTTTAATTTAAATTCAAGTTTGAGGCTGACTAAGGGTAAAGACTGAATGGAGTAAAATCAAGAGTATCACCTTTTAAATGTGTTTATTTTCTCTGTTGTTGGCAAAAATTGCATTAATTCAAATTGCCTGTGAGTGTGCAGACAGTCTGAAACAGTCTAGTGCTTGTTCATCTCCATCCATCTTGATGGTGCTACAGAAATATTATTGTGCAAATATCTATGACTTTAGCCTTCATAGTAAAAACCATGGAGGGAGGATTAAGGGCTATAATTTGATTTTTCTTGGACACAATTTGGTTTGGAAAGAACTTTATTTTGGTTTTGGTAGTGGGAGAGGTTGGTTCACCTGGAATTCAACCCTTCCAACAAGCAGCCAGCCAACAGTGTCTGGGTTAAGTGGAGGAAAGTATCCTGGTGCAGTGCTATTAGATTTTTTTTTTTTTTTTAAGTGGAAATTCAGTGAAGGTTTTTACTGCCTCTGGGTCTCAAAACCTTAAAGAGCTGGTGCTCTGGTTTCACTCCAGAACCCAGACCTCTCAGGTTTCAGAGTAAATCCAGTTGCACTGTGTTGTTTTCTGACTTAATCTGAGGGCCTCAACTACATCTTGTTTCAAGATTGAAATGATGAGGATGTCTGTGTGTGGGAGAAGGAAAAAGGTTTTTGTTCTGTTTTTTTATGTGAGGTTAAGAGGTAAATGCACGGTTCGATGCAGCTGTAAATTGTAATTGTGGCTTTACGGTGTCTGTATTAGAATATTGACCTGAATTGATACTACAAATATAATTACATTGATTCTTTCCTGATGGCTATAAACAGTGACATTTCCCTTGATCTCTGAACAGAGTTAGTTATAAAACACATGCTCCACTTTTATATTCACACATTGCATTCTCATCACTTTTGTCTCCTGCTCCCCAAGGGCTTGATTTAGAAGAAGTGTCTGATTTAATGGAAAAAATGATGAAACAACACAGACAGCAGTTTGGAGCATTTCTAATGTACAAGAAGGTGTTTCTTTTTGATTACGTTCCTCAGACCTCATTGCTTATATTTGAATATTTTGCTTAAGAAAAATATGATGCCAGGCTATTTTCACTCTTTAAATTATTTTAAGCTGTGTATCTGCCTTCACTGATCTCAGAAATGACTACTATGGAAGTAAGAGCTATTGCTCTGATCCGATTTAACAAATTGTGCTCCCAACTTCCCATCAGGTTACCAGACTGGAGAGAGCTCTTATTTGAAAGGACAGAAATGAGACACAGAACCTTGGTCGCTGCAGTTTTTACTAGTGGCAAATGTAGATGTCATAAAAATAAGGACTAAACATTAGGAAAATGGGGTTGATGTTGCTATTTCTAATGTAACCTGGTGGCTTCATTTCACAAATCTTGCAGAGAACCCTCCAACTTCTGCTTTAGTTTCTTTCAAGTAGATATCAAGAAAAAAGTGTTCACGGATAAGCTTTAAAAATTGAGATCTCATTTGAAAATACTGTTCTTTCAAAGTGGCTTCTTTTCGCTTTCCTTGTTCTGTGTTGCCAAGTTGTGCTTGCATCTCTGGAAACAGTTCCTGAGTTCTCTCAGCACTCTCAGAATCATCATCCCGAGGATATTGTGAAATGAGACCAAGCAATTGTAACTGAGATTGCTCAATGTGCTGTCAGTGCTAAGATTATAAGTGTGATTGTTCTGGCAGTCTGCTGTGATCAAGCCACCATGTTGTTTATCCTTATTTAGAGAGGAGTTTTTCTGCAATGTTATTTTAGTAGGCTACAAAAGGAATGATTATAATGTCTTGTTTAAGGAGACAAATGTTTCTGACTGCTTAAACATGGAACAGTTTTGTTCATCACTCCTGATGCAGTACGTCAAGAGAGTTTTCAGTCTGAACAAGAAAAATACCTGTACTGGCATCATATTAAAACATTTTTAGCATATTCTCTTTGCAAGAGGTGCCTGTTGACACACAGGAAGCAGAGCCAGTAAAGCTGGTGTTTGTGTCAGGTGTGTGTGTATTCCAGTTTTATACATAAAGAAGTAAAAAATAATGAAAGTGTTTTTTTCCTTCTGACAAAATCTGGAATAACATTTTGCAGTGTCTCTCATTAGGAGATAGCAGAGTAAAACAGAGCTTTATCAAGAAGTCTTGATTATAATAACCATCTTTCAGATAATGCAGCAGTACATCAGCACTTTACACTGGTTTTGTAATTAAATTTATTTTATTTCCAATTCCTAGCAGAAGCCGAATAAATGTGGCTGATGCTTTTGAGCACAGCAAAGAAATCCCACCCAAGCTTTGCTGCTTAGAAAGTGTCAGGTAGTTTTGGGGCAGAGGGTGCTGGTAAGGGACAGGGTCAGTGAGAGCCTGGGAAGATGGGGAGCACTTAGGGACAGCTTTTAGCAAGCTGGCTGGTACATTGTGCAAGAGTTTACTGGGGTTTTTTTCATTGCTGTGCATTATTCCAGAGCAGCATCCTATTCTGTCTGAGCACAGGCACTCTCTGAAGCCTTTCACTGCTGATCATCCAGGGCATAGATCCTGCTCTTATCCCCCTGGCTGTTCTGTCAGTGGTTGAGCAGCACTTCAGGATTTCTGAGAGTACTTGTAGCACTGTTCCCAGCAGTGACTGCCCCTTCCTTGGACATTTGGGAATATTCCCCATCCATGGGCAGTGCTTGTTTGTGTTTGTGTGGGTCCCTCCTGGGGATGGTGCCCATGGCCCGAGGTGCATCCATCCTGTCACCCCTCCCTGGGAATGCTGTGGGTTTCTCGCTAGGCAAATCCAGATCCAGCATGCCCCAGCCCCTAGAAATAGTGCTGAGTCTCTCCAGACTGGAGTGGCCCATTTTTGTAGCTCCTGAGATGCCCTCTTGAAGAGTCACATGGGGAGCGTGAGGGCAGGTGGCAGCTGGTGTAGCACAGAAGGTCTTATAACTGCATTTGTGGTTTAAGAGCAGCATAAATCAGCCAAAACTAAAGCTCTTCAGTGCTGGCTGAACCTCAGAGGAGGCGGGAAGTGTGGTGAAATTCATCTGGTCCCTCGCCTTGAGAGAAAGGGAAAACCTAGTGCATGTTGATTTGTATCAGTTTGGGCAGAGGGGTTGGGGTGGACAGGCTGCTGTGCTTAATTAAACACATTACTTTTGTCCTCAGAGACTTTGCAGGCACCACCTTGCCTTGGTCTTGACCCTGCATTTGTCCTGGTTTTGCTCTTTTAAAGCACCAGCTGTGGGAATTACCACTAAGGAAGTGAAAGCAGTTGGACAGTAAGGAGTGTGTATGTATTCAGTGATAATCCCAAATTAGGTGAGAAGAAGTCAGCATGTTTCAGTATAAAGCCCTCAAATCAGGGGGGAAATGCAGTCTCAGTTTCAGATAGAGCACTGCCCTGGGTTACAGCAGCATTTTCTGCACTGCTGCTTTAATACCTGGGGCAGTTATCACTGGAGGTTTAATATTGCCTATGATATTACTTTACTGTGATTAGCTCAGTCATATATTCCATGTATATATAACTCTGGGCTATTTCTTTGAAATGTATTTCCATTTTACAGGTATGTTACTATGACCATACTAAGAGGAAAATTACCAAGTTCAGAAGTCATTGCTGTTGAGTATCTTTAATGGCACATACAAAACTGTGCTGCCACCGTTTGCAAAATGTGCTTTAAACATGCACCTCTCCCTAATTGAATAGACACTGTTGCTTTCCATGTCGTGTAAAAATACTGCCCTTGCACTTATGTCAGTTCAAAGGGGCTCTTGTACAGGTGGTATTTTGAATTAGCTGATCAGAAAGCACCAGGAGCGTGCCTGGATATTTAAAGTGTTGCATCTGTATAAATTGTGTGTCAAATACACTTTCCAGTGGCACTGGTGTGGGTGAGGTTAGAAATTGATTTATCTGGTGGAAATATTCAGCCCTTCCAGCATTCCCAGAGTATGTTTCTCAGTAAGTTGTTACATGCAAAAATACCTGCATTAAAGGATGTTAGAAGGGCAGCTAAACAGAGCACACAAACCTTAAGAAATCCTTAAATTGGGATTGTCTGTGCAACCTTTATTTGCATCCTATCTGCATCTGCATTACAATGAAGCCTTTATATGGTCTCATGCTATTTCTGCACAGGACCTTGGCATCAGTGCACAGAATATAGGATGCTCAGTTAATGAGAGGCTATTCAATATTTTGTTTTCCTTTCATTAATCAATGTGTCCCCTATGCCTTATTTCTGCTTGTAATTCAAACCATGTTCTGGAGACAGAATTATTAATTTCCTTTTGGGCTCCTCTGTAGTGCTCATCATTTTAGTATTTGACTGGATCATAAACACCTGGGAGTTTCTTTTTTGAATTAAAATTCCTTGTGAAGTAAGGGAGTTCCACTTTTCCCCCACCTTGTAGGACTGTATTGACCAACAAGAGATTAAGGTCAAAACTACCCATTAATTTGAGGTGTCCAGTCTGAGATGACTTGGACCTGTTTTTTTCAGCTTACTTAGCAATGTACAGCACTTCACACAAACAGATTGCAGCTCCCACTGAGTCCATTTGCAGCTGTGAATATTTAGCCCCTGCACTTAAGATAATGAAATCACAGACAGGAGTGGAAAGATTGCTTTCCTCTGTCCAGGCTGGCTCTGGTGAAGGTGAGGAATGACTCCATTCTTAATTAGGTGTATCCTGGAGACCATTTGATGGATTCTGTGATCTTTAACCACCAACTCTCTGCCTGTTCCATCCTTTTCACCTCTGTGAACATCCCTTCCCTTCTCCAGCCTCTGCCCCTCTTGGCAGTCTTGTCCTCCTCACCTCTAACCCCCCTTCAGCCATTCTTTACTTGACTTCTTGCCTTGCCCTGACCCATTCCTCCTTTCATGTCAGTGATCTGTGTTTTCCCCTGGAGCTCTGACCTGTTCTATATGGAAAACTGAGCAGTGAAGTACAGATCAGCATTTGCTGATGTTGTGGGATCCAACAGTTTTCAGAGGACTGGAGTAAGGGGATCTCCCATATTCAAAGCCCCTCTGTTCAGTTCCCAGCTGTTGCTCAAAACTGTGCAGATGCCACATCTTTTCAAATAAAAGGTTGCCAGATTTTTTAAATGCATACAACTGTTTTACTCACCCTGATCTTGAACCCAGCTGACCTCCTTCAGCTAGAGCTTTCAACCTGGTGCAAGCACTTGGAAAGACACATCTTGGCCAGCCAGATACTGCTTTGGTTAAAAACAAATGAGGAATCGGATTTTACAAAAGAAACATTTAATTCTAGTCAGGTTGAAACTCATCTGAAAGGTACCACATGCATGAGATATGAAGATTTGCATGATAAGAATATTTATTTTAATTATTTATATTGCACAAAAAAGGTACTCTGATAACCTGGTGTTAAGAGTGACAGCAGATAATACACATTTAGTTTGTATGAAAATTAAATATGATCATTGCCTTTTCTTTCTGTGTTTGTGCAAGAGGCTGTGATGTTTGCTGTCAGAATGACAATATTGGTTTGGTTTCTCAAGGATTCTGGCTGATGAAGAGTTGTGTCTCTACCTTGAAATACAGCCTGGAATAAAATGCCAGTTTCCATTTTCCTTCCTAATGGAAAACATTCCCGTTTTCTCAATGCTGTCTTGCCATTATTAAGTAAGAGAGACAGTCACACCTGTAGTAGATTAGAATTGATCATACACAATTCCTGCTCTACTGTGAACCCTTGTGGCATCATTATTTCATGAAGTGCCACATTCTCTGAGATGCATTATTACTGCTTTTTAAAGAACACCTGTAACATCCATTTTTCTTTCATGTCTGACAATGCAACACTGTGAAGGATGTGAAAGGTAAAGGAGGCAGCAAGCATTGTGAAAAAGGTAATTTTGTTAATTGGTGATTGCTGCAGTGAGAACAGTTCTCTTTGTTTTGCCACAGGAAATCTGTATATTTTTACCCTGAAAATGGGTTGAAACAGAATGGATTCTTGAAGTTTAGGGCTGGATTTCTCTTTGACTACTTACTAAATATATGTAAATATCCTAATATATACATATTGTATACTAATAGAAATGTATGCATAGTAGTGTATATATAAGAAATGGCATTTTAAATAAGAAAAGAAAACCCAAAAGGCCCTTCCACTGAGTATCTGTAGTGTTTTACATCTCAAGACTCATCTCTCTGCATAGTGAATGTAAGGGGTTTTCCCCTCTTCACTGAGTTCTAGAGAGGGGCTCTTGAAGCTGTTCCATAAATGAGAGATAAAATGAGGACATGCAGTATTTCCATGTTCTCAGAGTGTCTTCTGTGACTGTGGCTATTCCATGCTACTTGGGGACCTGTTCCAGTTTTAACAGTTTCTACAAGTACAGTGGGCAGAAGGTATTAAAAAGAATTACAGACTTTTGCAAAGATTGACAAAATAAAGCTGATGGGATTTTCTCTTTCCTTGAAGACTCAGTTGGGTAGTAATACCTCTGTGTGGTGTTCAGAGGTAACATTAATTTTAATCAAGTAGGGATAAGTAAACTTTTCCCTTTCTGTCTGTGATACCAGCAAAGCTGAAGAGTGGCAGAAAAAACATTTATCTTGTGTTTAGGGAAGAGGCTTTGCTGGTTCCTGTATGTGCTTAGGGTGGTGGCAGTGCTCTAGAGGTGCAGCCTTGGGATTGGGATTAAGAAGTTGTGGGAACAGAAAAGGATGGATGAAAACCTGTTCAGGTGGTGTTTTCAGGAAAGGAGGAGAAGAAACAGGGTACCTCTCAGGCACAGAACCCCACATCTCTGTTTATGTGCTGCCTGACCAGCCAGGGTCATGCTGGAGTCTGTGGGGGCTGTGTGCTGAGAAAACCTGTATTTCACAATACTTGTGTTCAGCAAGACTTTGTCAGGTTTCTGGTCTGTAAATCAAGAGGAGACAGACTGGTGGTTACTGTAAAAATACTTTATTTCCTTCTCATAAAGTGATCTGTAACTACAAGGTCTGAAGAAGAAAAGAATTCCATTTTCAGTGATGATAATGGTGGTCCATTATCATCATTGCATGAAGTTAAATACCAAATGCACTAGTAGAGCAGCAGCAACTGAACATTCAGTTCATCTAAGCTGAGAGAGTGTATTAAATGTAAAGTTAACTTTCAAATATTGCCCTTCACATTATTATTAGTAGATAAATGTGTTCATAAATATTATAAAAATACAAGAAATAGACAGTGAAAGATGCTGGAGAATGGCAGTCTCCCAGTGAAGCATCAAGTTGGATGCAAAACTTCAACTTCACTTGAAGGTCTGATTGTGCAAGGATGCCGGAGTGCTGTGAATGTTTTTTATTAGCCCTCTGAAGTGAATGAATTCACCCATGGTGATGAATTTCTGTTTGAAATGAAATTCAAGCAACTTCTGAATAGCAGCCTATATACTTCATCTCCCCTGTACTCACTGGGTTAATTGAGGTGGATCTCACCTGGAAAAAGAAGTCTTCAGAAGGCTTCCCATGCCAGTGCTCTCAATAGTATTCACAAAGACAGAATCTATCACCTAAGGACATTGATACTACAATAAATTGGAAGGAACTATTTCCACATCTCTCATGTATATTGTATATAATGAGTCTCTGGGATGTCTCCACGCTGCTGATAAGCAGCCTGCAGCAAAGCAGATACAGCTCGTTTTATCTTGATTTCAGACTGCAGCACTTGACTTCTGGGACTTGGGAACTTAGCAGCAAACCAAATAACGCCCTTCATAGGCACTGACTTTCCTGAGCTCCATCCTCAGTCCAAAGTCAGATGATCCCAGGCTGTTTCCATGCTCAGAGCTTTGCAAGGACACTTGTTACTGGTGGTGGAGACTTTTACGTAGCTGAATCAGTTCCTGAAAATGAAGTCCAGCTTTACTGCTCCTGCCTCACTGCAGGTTCTGCTCTGAAATTTTTCTGACCATTCCCCATTGGGCTTCAAGTGACCTCTTTTTTCTCTCATTTTCTCCATGTTATTCCTAAAACATCCCCCCATACTGCCGCTTTGGTCACTTTGTGGTCACAGTTTGGTCGTGTCTCTGTTTGTTCAGGAGCACTGTGGGATCCCTTATTGGGATTGGTTTTGGTGCACTGGATGAAAGGATTAGGACTGTAAAAATTAGATTGAGTCAGTGTAATTGGTAGAGCTTTGTCCAAGCAGTCCAGGTCTAATTGCTGTAATAGACTTCATTTGGGACAGAGCAGAGAGGAATGAGAGGTTTAATACCAGGGTTCACCAAAATGTACATTACTCTGCTGTATTACTTACATTATGACCCAGTTCTGCTATTGTGAGCCTTATAAAAGATAAAATAGGTCATCAGATGGAGATAAATCAATGAAAGTAAAATTGAATGTGTTCATAATCATTTTAAGATTTTTATATGGGCAAATGATTAATTAAATAGACAAAAGTAATTTTCAAAGAGCCTTTTTAATACTAAGTCTCTGATAAAAGGGCAAGTGGAGAAATATTCTCCAAAGCTTGTAAGGGTGGCCTAAAAGTGCTTGTTTGTAGTTGCTTAGTTGAACAGGAGGACAAGTGCAAACGGTCAGGGGGCTGCTGGGATCTTTGTTCTTGACTTTGCTCTTGGTTTGGCCACAAAATACGTGACTTCTCCTTGGCCCTGCTTAACGCAGGGGAGCAGGAGAGCTCATCTCTGCAGCGGCCTGGGGCTTGTGTGCTTGGTGTCCTGAAGTGCTGGGATGATTGTAAGCTTAGCATGAAGGAGGAGAATCATGTAGGACAAAAATGTGTTGGTGGTGATTCCCTGAACTCCAACCTGTGCATCATCCTCCTCAGGACAATTTTCCATGTACGGTTCATAGAGTTATTTGAACATTTGCTTGTTAAAATCCCCAATGGGCCCAAGGACTGTTCATCCTCAGCTTGGATATCCTGCCTTGGAATCCAGCAGCCCTACTGCTGTGCTAAAAGGTAAACAGACACTTAATCTCCAGCAATTCTCTGTGATGTGATGATATAAAATAGAAATTGTTGTGTACATAACCAGAAACATGAAATTGAGGATTTTCTGATTGCTTAAAATGGTGCTTCTTTGTGGAGGGAGGAAAGCCAAGGTGAGTGGTGTTAAAAAATTGCATTACAAGTGTTGATTTAAAATTTAAATTAATTCACCTTGGCCACGATTGCGTCACTTTGCTTTTTCCTTTCTGCACGCATTTGGGCAGTCAACTTTCACTGCTGAAATTCAAAGCCAGGCTGCATTTGTCACAGTGTGAAATCAACTGCATAGGCTGTGGAAGAAGAGAGAAAGCATAACTAATTGAATTTAGAGGTTTCACAAACTGGAGGCGGGGGTGGGAGGTGGTTCTTTCCTTAGTGCTCAGGCCCCACTCCTGTAGTAAATACCCAGGGAGGTTGGTGAGTGGGCAGGAGCTGCTGTGGGAGCTGCTGTCACAGCACCTTTGGTGCTGGGTGGCTGAAAATCCAGCAACTCCCATCTGTGGAAACCCTTGAACCCCTCAGGGGAATCCCCAAGGCTTTGCCCTGGAAGAATACACCATAGTGTCTCCCCACCTAGGCTGAAGGAAAAGGCTTCCCCGGTGGAGCCTTGAAACACCATGTGATCTACCTCAGTTTTGCTTTCCCCATGTGTCCCTGGTTCTGGTGGTTTCTCCTTTCCCTGTTTCCCAGTGGTTGTGGTACCCCTGGTGGCTGCCCTGTGTCCCCTATAGGGCACTGCCCTTGGCACTGCCCTTTGTACCACCCCTGTACCCTCAGACCATTGGTTCCTGACCCCATACTTAACCCTGTGCACACCACATGGTTGGGTCTTTTGTCCCTGATCCCTTTGGTGTGCTGGAATAAACCTTTGCTGGAATTTATCGTACAAAAGGCCCTTCTTGCCTCTCTTGGCTGAGCCTGCTGTGGTGTGTGTGATGTGTGGACTTGACTGCTCTGCCTGAGTGCCTACTCAGATGGCCTTTACAAAAGAGATGCTTATTGGGAATAGGTAGCAGCAACCACCATCCAAATCCCACGTTGCTTCACCCATCCTCAGGAATGCTGGTTCTCTGCACTCCCCGAGTCACAGATCTGCAGCCTTGAGCACTGTCTCCATCCTGGCCTTGAGCACTGTGCTTGTGTCTTGGCACAGAGGGAAAAGTCTCATTTCCAGGGAATGGGGAGAGCTGTTCCCTGCATAGCACAAACAAGGTTGTGATGCATTCAGCTGTGTATGTTGTGTTTGTGTCAGTAAGGCTGAAGTAATAATGACTTTTCAGGAATAATAAGTTAAACACCCTTCACCCCAAGCTGCCATATTTATAGTGCCTGCTGTTGTTGTTAGACATTAAGCTGTTTGTCCCCAGTTAGCGTTTACATAATATGGGATCTTACTGTTTTCTACATCTTTGTGACTTCTGCTAACAAAAGAATTCTGACATGGTGCTGGCTATGATGAAAGAGGTCAAACTGTTCATGATGTCTAAAGAGAAGGCCCCTTACATGGCTTTGTGTTTTCATCATAGACACATTATTAGAGCACAGCTTCAGCTGCAGCAGTCTGGCACTTCACGAATCCACAGTTTTAACATTGTGTAGAAGCTGTAGCTCAGGAATCTGGTCAGCAATGCTCCTAAAAAGTAGTTCCTGGGTTTAGGAACTGCTTTTGGTGTCAGCCCACTTCCCCTTCCCCACAGGTGTGTGCAGGGTCCTGCAGAAGCGCAGGAAATAGTATTTGCTTCTCTCAGGAAGGTTGAAAAGTGAGTTCAGGCAGAAGGCAAGGATACTTAATAGTCACAAGATGTTGTAAGGGAAAGTGCTGCTTTGTCACCTGCTGTTGCAGTCACAAAAGTTTAATTTGATCTTTTTTAATATCATACCCAGGTGTGTCTGCCTTGCAATGAAGTGGTTAGCATAAATCTGCCAAGTGCATTGGTATTTCATTTTTATTGGCTTTTATTTAACTTGGTAAAAGGTAATCTGTTTTTATCAATTGAATCGTTCTCCTTTCTCATCCTGGCAGGGGCAAAGCTTCCCTTGGAAATTGTATTTAGGGGGGAAAGCAAAAATCAAACAAGCAAAAACCCGAGACACTGATACGACTGAAAGCCAGGAGCTTTCTGTGTTTTCCACCCTAGTGCTTGCTGCTGCCTGTAGCAGCTTTCGTGGTTGGGTGACTGCTGCTGTGGGCTGTTCCTGTCTCTGCAGGCAGCAAGCAGGTAACCCCAGCCTGCCATGTGCTGATCTTTGGGCTTCCACCAGCTGGAGGGATGCTCTGGCCATCCCCCGGGTCCATCAGAGCTCCTTGTGGCTGGGATGGAGCTGCCTTTGAGCCTGTTTGTTGTGTCTGGGTGTTTCCTTGAGCCTTGCTAAATACACTGCACAGGGCACGATGCCTGTCCCAGGTAGCTGGTGATAAATTGAAGAAGAAATATCATTTAGGGGGAACTGGCTTTTGGGTGATAATCTTTGGGTTTGTCCAGTGCCTTAGCTGAGCTGTTATGAACCCTTCAGGAGTGACTGCTACAGCTGATTGATTTTTTTCAGGGCAGCTGAGACTTCTGAAAGAGAGCGAGGAAGATTTGAATTCCAGCAGTGGTTTATTGTGCAGAGGGAAGTAAATATTGATACAGAATGCTTATTTACTGAGCAGGGTTAGTGTCAGCAAAATTAAGGTGTGTACTTTGCTCTTCATTGTACAGAAGAAATAAAGAAATTGATGGAGTTCAGAGTGATGGATGTGGCAGCATAATTCAACCTTTCCTGGGTTTCTTTTCTTCCCCTCTATTGAAAGATGTGACTGGGCAGGGATTGGAAGAGATCTCCCTAAAACCTGATTTTTTATTTTTTTTTTTCTTGTGGGCTGTGTGCCAAGTACTACTGAGTTGATTCTGTTTCAGGAATGTGCAGCCTAAGGGGATGTGGATATAATTATCCTTCTCCATCCCTCCTTCACCTGCCAGGAGCTTGGGTGGCATCACCCCTCCAGCAGACTTCACAAGGAGGAAAAACTGGGAAGGATCCACGTGCATCAGAGTCCACTGACCTGTCTGAAATGCTGCCCTGCCTTGGATGTGGTGCTGAACTGGCCCCTTTACCTCAGGCTGGCTCACAGGGAGGGAAATGGGGCAGAGCTGGAGCAGAGCCCCAGCCCGTCCTGCTCACGTACCAGGAGCACATCCCTGCTGGCAGTGGGGTCTGCACACATCCCACGGCCCCAGAAATGGGTACCCTGCAGCACAGGGGGGAAATAAACACCAGGAATGTGCAACTTTCCTCCCATTCAGCTAGCAATAGCTGCTGGATCAATGCTGTGTATTAGCAGGACTGAGCTACAAGGGGAGTTTCAGCAGCATTGCAGTGTAGGCACTTCCACTGGGAATTAGCACAGTCATAAATGTAGGAGAGCTTAAAAAAGGAGTAGCAGGGGAAAAGTATTGTATATCTGTTAATTATAAACCATAGATTGTACTCGCAGCAGCGGTGTCGGGAATGAATAGCTTATATTGTCCTATTTCCAGCAGCACTTTAGACTATGAAAACTGATTTTATTTTAAATGCTTATTTTATTTTCAGCACTGCTCTGCTCAGTTTGTTCAGGGAAGGTTCACCAGCTAGTAATCATGTATAAAACAAAGCTTCTGACTCAGTGCTGGTGATAGCAACCGTGGTAGTTTTATGATGATAGCCAGTAATTAAGGTCAGGGTTTCATTGTGCTGAGCGCAGTGAAAACACATGCAAACAGACTGATAACCTCAAATTGCTTACATTGGGAAGAGCTGAATGGTGCAATTGTCCTTTTAAAAAAAGACAATCAGTGTTGCTCAGATTCTGACTTCCTCCATGTAACAAAAAGAATCTCAATAAGAAGAATTAAGTACCAGTGGATGGGGTGGGAGGAACACCGGTGAAGGTGATACTTGCACTAGAAAGGTTTTAATTATGCTGAAATAACACACCAGACTCTCCCCTCCAAAAGAAAAATTCTGCCTACAGTCAGAATTTCAAAGACACTTTTTTTTCTAACAACTCAGCCTCCAAAATTGGGCTGGCAATTAATTGTATTTGTACATTTTGAGGCTTAAAGGCTGATATTAAGCATCTGCTCCATTACTATTTAGCTACCCAAACAGCTTCATTGTAGAGCTGAACACTTTATTAGTGTTTGTTCAGAGTACGTGCAGAGGAGGTTAGATAGCCTAGAAATTTTAAATGCTAATTTGTCATCACAGATTGTTTATCTACTTTTTTTTATTCATGATAGAAGAGCATTTTATGGAGGCATAAAAAGAGATATTTATCACACATGCCCTTTCTTGGCTGTAGACCATAATCACTCTAGTAGAGTTGAATATCAAGAGCTGGTTGATTCACAAATTGAGATATTGACAGAATTTTGTACTACTTTTTTTTTTTTTTTTAAATTTCAGTTACATCTTTAATATGATTTTAAATAGCGCTGTCTTTCAAAATTTCCTAAAAATAATTCCCTACGAAATTGTACAACTCCTCTAAAAGGACTACTTTTCTGCAAAATTGAAATTACTTACATGCTTATTTCAGTGACTAACTGCAAAATTATCAAATGATGTGTTTTAATCCAATTACATTCTTACTGGAGTGAAACTTGCCTAACACTTCCCATGTATACAGCCAGGGCTTTGGATTCTGGCATGAATTCTGTGTTAGGAGCTCAACAGCATTTAAAGGCTTGTCAAGATATCTGTTAATGCTTTTTTGAAGTCTCAGAATGAGCTCTAAGAAAAAAAAATACTCTGATGGATTTCATATTACACTAAAGGAACTTATCAATACCAAAGTGTTACAAAATTATTCTAATACTCCTAACTTTTCTGGTATTGATGTGAAAATACACGAGGGAGGTGTGGACAGGGAGAAAAAAATTCATTGTAGTTGCAAGATTTCATATCTTTAAATAAAGTTTTAGAGTAAAGAAAAAAAAAAAAAGTGAAACACTGATTTTGCTGTCTTGTTTGAGAGATGTGCTGCTGTCCAGGGTGTATGGTCACTAAAAATTGTGGGATGCTCTGTGAAGGCATCTGGTTATAAATCTATGTGGTCAAAAATCCTCTTCAGAAATGTAGAATCTTATTATGTCACATTATTTTTTAAAAAGCTTGGTGTATGCATGTGCTTTCCCCTTATTTTCAGGCCTTTTTAAGGGTTCAAGGCTATTTTAAGGATTCTTGACACTGTCCATTGGTAACTTTGGCAAATTCAAATAAATCATTCATGTGAGTATTTTGTGTGGTGTGTGCCAGGTAGTTTTTGGAAAGCTTCAGTAACAGTTGTCCAGTTCTACTCAACAATGTGCTTTGCTGAAAAAACATCCTGGTTTTTCAAGCTTGTGTCTTGAATTTGCAGTTTTTAAAGTTTTGTGTAACCCTGCTTTGGTGCAGAAAGTTGACATTTGGCCCAAGGTTGGAGAAGGCAGAGGATTGACTCTTTCTCGCAGAAGTTGCAACCAAATTTTCTTACCTTTGAAAAAAAGTGATTTAACATCATCAGTAGAGATGGGTTAAACTGTGGATTCTGCTGTGAATACAAATTCAGGACAGATCTTGTTTTTCTTGGATTTTGCTGTCACTTCCTTGGTGCCAATGCAGAGCCTTGTGTAACCATGGTAAGGAAAAGTAACCAAGCAAAAAATCCCCAAACCTGCCTGTCAAACCCATCTCTGCCCAGTTTAGGGACAAGGGTGTGCTGGACAGTGGCAGATGCTTTTCACAAGCTCAGGTGACAATGTCAGTCCCTCTTCCCTCACCCACCATCGCAGTAACCCCCCTTGTAGAAGGCCCCCAGATTTGTTCAGGCACAATTTTCCCTTCATGAAGCCCCCTTGGATGTCATCAATCACCTCTGTATTTTCCATGTGCCTTAGCATAGTTTCCAGTATCTGAAAGAATTATAATGAAGAAGAGCTAATTATGAAACAGGTAATAAAATAGCTTATTCAGGTGATGCTGTTTTATTACCATCTCATTATGATTAAATAATTCCTATTAAGTTCTGGATCAAAGAGAAATTTCTCACAGGAGAGTTTACAGAGTAGTTTAATGGAGTCTATTTATTGTGTAATCCCAGGGTGAGCATTGGCTTTTATACTGTCATATTAACTTATTGTGACAATTCTATGCAGCGCTCCCCTACGAACACTGACGAGTTTAAGGGTGAGATTTTTTCCTTTTTTTTTAATAATACTGCTGTCCAACAGGCAGTAGAATGGTTACTTTGCAGGAATATTTTGATCCTGGGCTTCTCTGGCTTTAAACAAACTGAACTGACAATAGGCTGTTTTAAGGCTGAGATTAAAGAAAAATATCTGGGCAGCTTTTCATGTTGTTTGTGCTGATATTGGGAAGGATAGAGGCACGGGTTCTGCCTATCAGGGAGACAGAGAGCATTTGACTTTAAAACTAAAATCCCTGTAGAACTCTGCATTCTCTTACTTCCCATGCATGATGAGCTCTTGGCACTTTATTTTTCATTTTGTTTGGAGGGTTGGTGTGGTGTTGTGTTGAGTTTTGAGTGTGGGGCTTTCAGCTTGTGAGGTTTTAAGCTTGTGAAAGCTTCTTGTACGTTGAAATGTCACAATTTAGCTGTGTGACATGTTTGGGCATCGTGGCTGTCTCTGGCAGTCTGGAGCTGGCACAGCCTGGCAAGGCTGGACGGGAGATGTGGTGGTGATGGCTGCTGAGAAAATGCCATGAACAGAAGTAACGAGTTAGAATGTGAAAAAGAGAAGTCTGTGCAAAGGCATAACCCAGATTAAGCAGGAATAGGAGCTTGCCTAGGTGTGTTTGCACTCTGACGTGCTCCATTCAAGGGATCTGTTCCCCTTACCTGACAGCTCCATAACTTAGGATCCCATGCAGTGCCAGTGTCATCGTGGGGTGACACTGGTCCATTGCCTGCTGGATTTCACTCCCTGCAACCAATAAGTTGAATGGGAGTCTAGAAAGTTTCAAATCACCTTCACAATCAAGGAGCTGCAAATTGATCTTCAGGATTCCCTCATCATAAATGGTGTTTTCACTCGCCAGTTCATGGAATAACATAAATGTGAGAACATGGCCCCTTTCATATTTAATGTATTAATTTTGTAGTAAATTCTGTTAACTTTTTAGTGTTAAGAAACAAGCAGCCTGAAAATGAGTGGTATAAATTCATGTAAGATAAAAGGCAGTTTCAGACAAACCCAAGAATTATGTATGTTGTGTCTTATTTTAAGTCACTGTAATGATTTTGAGGGGAACTGACTCATGATGTTTGAGTACTTCAGGCTGAAACACTGGGCCTGGAACCAACACCATGTGATGGATATGAACTATCTTCAAATGAAGAAGAGCTATTGAAACACTTGGCACAAACATTTCACAGTCATCTTGATTATTGGAAATGTTTGCACACATTTTTAATGTAGAATTTCAAATGTATGTGCAGTTTGCTCTGTTTGGTTCATAAGCTGAGAAACAAATATGTTTTAATAGAAAAAAAAGTTCTAATGTATTTGCCTTGTAGATGGATTTGTTTGGGAATAGAGCTTTCCTTGTTGTTTATATTGCCTATTTCTGAAGATCTGGTTTCCCTTATTCCCCGAGGAGGAAAGGAATTATTCATTCATTTCCTTTCATTTTTTTTAATTGAAGATTGCAGCAAGGAGATTGTTTAACTGTACTCAATTTATTTTCAGAACTAATTATTGTCTTTCATCCCCTGTATTACAATTACAGCGTACTGGGTTGGGGCAGAGAGGCGCAGGCAGACGTTTTCACATGTGAGGTGCTGTGGTGCTGTTTCTCACCCAGCAAACCCTCCAACCACTTTTGCACACCTGTGAATGCACTTCTTTTGGTGTGGCTGCATTAATTAGGGACACAGCTCCAGGAGCCATGTGAGGACACAGCGTGCCACACCATCAGGAGATCCTGATGTGATCCCAAGTCCTGCACTGCTGCTGGATCGGCTCTGCCAGAGCACAGCCAGCTGGAATACTGTCCCGTGCTGCACAGTTAATCCTCTAAAAAGGGCACAAAATTAAAACTGAAGGCAGGCAGAGTTTCCACAACGAAAATGTTTTCAAGCTGTAGTTGTGCTCTGGCTCTCATTTGAAGAAGTTTGCTGCCGCTGCAGTGACACACTGAGAGCTCTGTGGGTCAGCCCATACCTCCACAGTACAATTTAGGCACTGCACAGCTCTCCTCCCTCACCTCAGCAAGGCCCCTGTTTGCTTCCTATAAAGGACAGGCTGTGTGGTGCCCATTTCCCCCTCTTTGTAAAGGGTCCCCGTGCTGCTCTTAGGATTTAATGAGTCAGATGTCTGAGTGTGGCTGTGCTGCCCTATCACTGCACCTGCTGGACAGATTTGGAGCAGTCAGACACAGTTTGTCAGCTGCTTCCTGGGCTCTTTTCTGGGTTAATAACCTGTGTGTTGTGTTATTTGAATTAGTGCTCTGGACTTAGGCCCCAAGACCCACTGTAGCTTCTCCTGTAAGAAGTGCATCTCTCGCACTCGAGGTTTGATTGTGAGCTGTGACAAGTTTTGTGTGGATGTTGTTGTAGTTTCCTGGGGATCTTATCATGGAGCAAGCCTCTCAAAAGATTTCATTGGGTAGAGATAAAGAAAAAACTGCCTTTCTTTTGTGCGTACCTGTCCTGCTGTGAGGCAGTGCTTGCTGGGGGGGTCCTTTGGGGAGTGTTTTGCATTCAGTGAAAGGCTTGGAACATGATGATTCTTTAACTGTCACAGTCTGGATGAAGCTTTGCTTCCTCCAAGAATCCTCATCCCCTTTAACCAGGTGTTAGCCCAAAAATTCCAGGTGAGAAAGCAGCCTCTCAGTGAATGGGGACAAGGGAGACTCGGGGCTTCACTGAATGCTGTGAGGTCTGCTCTGGGTACTCAAAAAAATTGGTTTAGTCAAAGCTCAGGGCCTCGAAATGTAAGCGTCTTTACAAATCTCCCCCTTCAGCTTCCTTTGCCTCTTCTTTTCCTCTGCACTTCTTTGCCTCTCAAGGGTGCTGAGAGAATAAATATTTTGTGATACAGCAGATGGGAACCTGCATTAGGGCAACCAGTGGGAGTGAGATACCTGGCACCATGGGGACGCAGCCTGGAGAGAGCTAAACCTCAAACTGTCAGGAGAAAGGAGGAGGATGAAACTCCTGTCAGCTGGGATGAGGAGGACCAAAGAGCCCCCATTACTTGGCAGGAGCTCAGGTTAATACTGGTTGAATAGAGCTGGAAATAGGACGTAGTAACTTCCTTCCCCCAGCATCACTCAGGGAAGCACGATTTTTTAAAAGAGGATTTAGATAAAATTGCTTATTAGTAAAGTGAGGATTATCCAGGATTTTGAAGTTTGTTCTTATCTCTAGTGTTGTTCAAGTGTGCAAACTTGAGGGTATTTCAGCCCTTCATCATGGATCTTCAGCTGTAATAAGCCACAGACAGTCTTACTGGACTGAAACCTGTCTGTAGCTTGAGGGCTTTGCAGCTGCGGAAAATTCAGGATAGAGCAGGAAGAAAAAGGGCTATAGACTTTGTAGAGAAGAGAGTACAATTATAAGCCAGAGCATCTTTCTTATTGTTTGATTCTTTTCTTCCTTTCTTCTTTTTGGCATCAAATGGATTATTGCCATTTTAAAGTACATGAGTGAAATGGGCCTTTTTATAATTTGAACATTTTCTTCTCCCTTGAAGTGTCTTTCACTTAAACCATCAAATCCTGACAACTTCTCCCCACACCCACTTTTGCCATCATCAGTCACTGAGTGTGTGTGACATCAAAAGGGCCTCTTGGCTGTGTGAGCACAGGGAAGTCTCTCTGCTCCTGCTGGTGTTGCTTTGCCTTGCAGTCTCTTGGAGCTCTGCCCCACGCTGAAATAAAGGTGGGCTGAAGTGGAGGTGCCCTCCTTCCCTTCCTGAGTGGTTTTGTGGCTGCTTGTGTCCCATGGAGCTGTGAGTCTGTCAGGACAGAGTTTCTCCTGCCCAACCCTGGGGATGTCAGAGTTGGGCATTGCTGGAAGTCATCGCTAATGGAGTTGGGGTCAGCTTCTTTGCTGAAGGGTTTGTGGGACAGGAAATTCAGCTGACTATCCCTTTCTTCCTACAAGTTTGGCTTCACAAATAACATGAATAATTGATTTTCCAAGTTGGCAAACAAAGCAGATTTTCTGTTTGAATTGACATGCTTTTAAAGTTTTTTCCCCATCTCTGTTTTTTCCTCATGTAAAATGGGGTGCGGGGAGAGGCCAAAACCAACAAAACTTGCCCAAAAAAATTGTCAGGGAGGGACAAAGGTTTGTCAGACAAGCCCTTCCATCAGAGCTCATCCAGGACCATCATTTCAGACACTTGTGGGGGAGGTGGTGAGGTGTTAAACTGGAGGAGCAGGGCTGTGGAAGGATGTTGTGCTTGATGGATCTCTTTGTCCTCTGTGTCACCTACAAGCACAGAGTTCAAAATCTGAAAGTCACTGACTTGCCTTCCCTTCTCCTCATGGAAGTCTGGAGCTCAACTCTCTCGTTTCTTAGGAGATCATCCTGGTTTCCATATCCCTGAGGATCAGGGAGGAGCAGAGGGTGCTGGTGGCTTCTCCTGCTGCCACTGCTCTGCTCAGTTAAAATAATCAAATACACTCTGGGGTCTGGGGGTGTTATGTTTGAACACATCTCAGTGGGTTGAGCTCCTCTCTCTTGAGCTGTTCCACTTTGCCCTGGATACTGAGATGAGTTCAGGCGTGTTTAAGGGGCAAATTTCCCATTTTGTCACCCCTTTTCTGTGGTTGTCCTGGCGCCGTGCACGGGCTCACAGCTCCCGTCTGGCGGGCGAGCGCAGGAGTTCACAGCTCTCCCTAAAATGATGTGATGCACAGAGTGATGTTATTTCAGCCCTGGCAGCAAAGCAAGCTAGAAAAGTTAGGACAGGAAACACTAGGAGAAGAGAAAACAGGGATATGTGTCTTTTTTAAGGCTGCAGCTCCTCCTGACACAGCTGCTGTTGTGGGGAAAGCCAGGATGGCTCCTCACTGTTCATCTTGTGCCTGAGGGAAGAGTGTGGTGTGCAAGTGTCCTGCAGTGCTCATCCTCCTCACTGCCACCCTTTCCCCTGACTCTTGTGCTGCCTGGCTCTGCCTTGGAGAGCAGCAGAGTTGGTGGCAGAACCACTGCTGTGCTGTGCTGCTGCTGCCCTTCCACACGCGCAGAATTTCTGTGTCGTTCCCTTCCATTGCTGAGAGCCCGTCTTGTGGGACAGGGAAAAAAGAAATCTCCATTTTCCAAGGTAGAAAAAAAAGGGTGAATTTCTTTCTTTCATGTGGCATAACCCAACCAAGTGAATGTTGCACTGCCACTGTCAGCTACTGTTCAGCTATGGCTGCTCGATACATGACACTTCTAAAATGAGAAATTTTTAGAAGGATGATTTGAATTCTGTGCCTCTGCTTCCAAGACTAAGCTTGAATTTTTGCACTTTTTTACCTTTTAAAGCTAGCACAGACTTTGATTGATTTGAATCCAGTCTGCTTCATTTAATGAGATGCACAGGAGAATGAAGGCTGCTTTTTTGTTGTTTTATAATTTTTTTATTTTGTATTTCAGCATTATCATCCTGTTTCTACTTCCAGCTGATAATATTGATTTTTTTAGAAGTTTGTATTTCATGTTACATGCAAGTGCATTGGCATTCCACTAATGTAATATTAATGGATTATCTGTGGATTAGAAATATTATTTAGATTGTTATTCCAGGAAATGGTAGGTAGTGGGAGTGAAGGTCCTTGTTGTCTCTGTTGGCAGAATTAACAGTGCATCTCTAAAGAACACTACAGCAGGAGAAGAAAGGGAAATGTATAAGCTGAATAGGAAATAAAATAGTCAGATGGAGATGGACAGTGTGCTGATGTCACAGGGACAAAGCTTAGCTTAAACAAAAATGGGAATTTAAATAATTCTCTGAGTTTATGAACACAATCCAGTTTTGTAGAGGCATCTACATATAATTTTAGGTTGGATTATTTAATTTCATTGATGCTGTTTCTACTACTCCTACTACTATTACATTTTGCATTTTACCTTTTACTTCCTTCTCTTGTGGGATCCATTCATAAAAACAGAGTATCTACAAAATACTGTGTTCTTTGAAGATGACCTCCAATATTCTATTGTATTAATGAAGTTATATGTAAGCCATGTGTTAATTTCTTTCTGCTGTGCCTTTGTGTCCTGGACACTGAGCAGGATTCTGAAATAGTGATATTCTTCCCCCCTTGCTCCAAATCCCAATTTTTTAGCTCTGTCCAGTAGTAGCAATGTTACATAGATATGTGCCTCAATTTGATGGTGTAAAGGCTGGAATTCCTCAAAGCTTAAACTTTATTTAATCCTGTTTTTGGCAGCATTTCTCCACACTCAATGTTTTGACACTTGCTTTTGTCTTGTTAATGCCAGTGGGTTTAGGCACGTGCTTCAAAATCCTTTGCATGGACGTTCAGCTATCAGTGAAATAGTGATTCAGGGCAAAACCTGTGCCTGGTTAAAAAAACCACAAACAAACAGGAAAACTCATGAGTCATTACAGGCTTATCACCACCTAGATTGGATGGAATTTCTCTTTCTCCCTGTAATAGTTATTTAGCTGGTTTATAAATTGGGAGCATGTTGTAATTTTGCAGTGGAGGTGCTGACCATCAGCAGGCACTTGAATTAGGAGCAGATGTTGCCGTGCTGATGGGAGAGTTTGCCTTTGGTCCTGCCTGTCAGCACTGGAAATGAGGGTCCTCTCTCAAGGCAGAACCCACCAACAAAGTGCAAATGCTGCCCAGAGAAGGTCGCCAGCCTGCACAGCAGTGTCCAGCAGCAGAACTTTGCTGAACATTCAAAATAGGAAACAATAAATAAAACATAACCTCGGTGAGGGTGGTCCCATATATTTCATATTCCTTGGAGGTAACGGTTGCTATGGCAACTCCTCATTTACTTCCCTTTTTTTTTTTTTTTTTTTTTTCTCTGTATATATTGATAATTATATTAAGCAACTCATAAAGGCTGCTGGCTGGTGCAGAACTGTGCTGCTGGAAATTCTGCACTCTTCCATTTGAAAATCCACCCCTTCACGTGTTTGTGGCTCTGTGCTGTCCCCACATTGGGGTGGACTGGCTGGTCACATAGCCCAGAGCAGTCATTGTACCATAATTGTGTGTCTGCGGTTGTGCTCGTGCAGCCCTTCCCAAAGGCTGCCTGTTTCTCCTCTGTGCTCCCTCCAGGACTAAGAGCTGCTTCTGGAGGTGTTCTTGGAGCTGTGCCCTCCGTGCCCCTGCTTGCTGTCTCTCCATCTGCTGGGCTGGTGAATCCTACCCAACCTCACTGGGAATCAGAGCTGCCAGGGGAACATGAAGATTAAACAGGAATAGTCTAAGACAGGTGGAGCTGGGCTGGCAGATGTGTAAACTGAGAATACCTTCCTACATCTGCATCCCCAGATTTGTAAGGCTGTGCCTCAGTGTTGTATCTTAGTGCTTGCTCCTTCTGGGGGCATCCCATGTGAACACATGAAAGAAAAATTCTGCCCTAGCCCTCCCAAGACACAAACCTTTTCCCAGTTTTGAGGCTGCACTAGTGGCAGGGGTTTTATCTCTCATTTGAGAGCCATTTGCTCTTGGTAAATATTCTGTGCATTGACTTAGACCACGTTTTATAGTTGTCTCTCCCTCCTCTGTGGGTGCAAGTACCCGTTACCACAGTATGATGGGGTGTAAAATTATTGTATATATTCTCAGCTTCATGGCCAAGTCAGCAACCTTAATTGCTTTGGCAGTGTTCCAGCAGCCCTGGGATTGAATGGCTCTGGCATTATCACACCGACTTGCAGTTGCATGAAGTCGTAATCAAACAGGATATTCAGTTTAAAGCTTTTTGCCAATCTCTTGAAAACCATTTTGTCTCTGTGCATCACCTGCCATGACTAACTTCTCTTCCAAAAGGAAGTGCTGGGAGTGGGAGTGTAGGAAGGGGATTTGGCCATTTTGTTTGCATAGAATAACTTGTTAATTGTGTGTACCTGAATACCTTTACACTTGGAAGTTGTGGTTTCAAACTGAAACCTGTCAAGGAGGGTATAAAAAGGGGGTGTGTGTGTGAATTTTCAACTGCTCATCAGAAGCAGCAAATTGTGAGAGGACTATTAATAATCTGTTTGGTTTGTGGGTTTTTTAGTGTCAGGTTGACAGATGTAAAAGTGGATGTTTTGGGTTGTAAAGTTTCTAGTGGTGAGTTTTAATAGGGAAGATTATGCTAATTTCATCGGTTTGGGATTCTTTTGTTACTTTCTCAGCCTTGATACATTACCCTTGTGACAGTGTAAACACAACACTATTCTCTTTAATTTTAGTGATAAAAATAAATTGTAAAACATTTGTGATTTGTTGCTGCTGAGAAAGGTTGGGATATTGTAGTGAATGGCCTACTTTACAGCTATATGGCAGAACAATGCTAGCCTGAAATAATTTCTTAAACATTGTGTCATTACACATAATCTTGGAAGTGTAAATTCGCCTTTTGTAATGTTTATTTCAGTTGAACTACAGAAATGGTATTTTCTTTTACCCTAATCCTGCTCCATTAGAGACACAAACACAAGGCCATTTATTGTAGCATGCAGGACTAATTTTTTACAACTGCTTGAATTATGCTAAGTGGGGCTGTGCAGTCTGAGGAACAGCAGCAGAGGTCCTGACCTTGCTTCTTTCCACGATCAGCAAAGTTGAAATTAAAATATCAAGAGAAACAATTTCTGCAGCAAAATTGTAAAAGTTAATAGAGTTGAATCTACTTTTGCATTCATGTTCCCGTTAAGTCAGCTCTATTCACATTATATTTCTGAAGCACATGAAAAAAAAAAAGCCACTACTTTTTTGCTATCTTTGATGTAACAGATAAAAGGAAACAGAAAAGCTTTAAATTGAATTTACTAAGTGCATATTTCATTTGCATTTAATGCACCAGGTATTGTATGCGAATCAAACTGAAGATTACTATTAAAATATGCATTTATGAATTAGCTGCTGTGTGTCCGTGATAGTTGTTGCTCTGTGTTTAGAAGAGCTTTATTGTACAGGCTGGGGGACAAATCCTGTGCTGGTTTCTATCCCAGACAAATTTGGTTTAGTAACAGCGTGGTTGAATTTGCTGCTTTGTTGCAGTTTAGCAGAGTTTCTTTTTATTAAAATCGGTGGATGTCTACAGGCTGGTACTTCTCAAAGTGGACGTGGGCATGAAGGGGCTTTAGTATTTTTTTATTTGGGCTGTGGGAGTGCCTGTGTCCTCTGGAGTGCTTGCACAGGGGATTTAGGTGCCCTGAGCTGGTCCCAGCTCCTGCTGAGCCTCTCCTGGCTAAGCACCCATGGGGATGAGCTCAACACCACTTCAGAGCATCCCAAAGCAGGATCCATTTGTTTAAATAGTGTTAGTTGTGCTGACAGAACACAGGGAATGGCTGATTAAGACTCCTCTCCATCCTGTGTAGGTGACTATGTGACCAGATGCAAAAAAACATGCAAAGTTGTCAGCCTTGAGTAAAGGAAAGTAAATTTTGGCTCATGGATAACAAATATTATCTTTATACCTCATTGAAATAGTTCTGGGCTATAACGTATTAGGCTGCTGCTGATAGTTGGAGCAGGATATTCCTAGAAAAACATATTTTAAGAAGACTTGGTAATCTGATAATATGTATTTTTAAGGATATTTGTGAGAAGGGGAAATTGCACTTGTCACCATCTGGATCAATACTTTCAACAAGTCATAATAAATGCTACTTACTGCTACTTAGGAGAGCATAATTAGTATTCAGTAAACCAATATTAAAATGTATGCTATGCTTTAAACTGTTTGACTGTATTAGCATTTAAATACCCTATTGTGTATTTGCTATTTCTTCTCTTCTTATAAAACTGTATTCTCCAGAGTTCAAAATGATTAATTTCCTTTAGAATATGTACAATGCAAGGATTTAACAATTCCTTGTATTTAATAATTGCTCAGTAGCCAGGCTTATTATTTCACATAAGCACTTGGGTACAGAGTCATCCAATATTAGGTCAATCATGCTAATAGGGAAATCTGCATAACACATTCCCTGTGCTCTGGGTGCAGGGTGGAAGGGCTGCACCACACAGGCACCGTGAGGATCCCTCTCACATGTCAGCCTTCATTTTCTGCCTACCAGAACAACTGACAGCTGGATCAGGGCCTTGACATGTCTTCAGAGAGTTTTGCCCTCCTTGGCATTTGCAGACAATTGTACATCTCTGTCTGACAAACAAAACCTTTTTCTTTTTCCTATTTTCCTTTTTTTTTTTTCCCCAACAAGCTGACTCTCCCTCCACTCACTCTTGCTTGCAAGCAGCGATTCCCTCCTGTGCCCAAGGGGCATCAAACACCAACATGATTTTAACTCTGGCTCCGGGTTTATCCCCTGCAATATGATGAAGGGGCTTTTCTCCACCATAATACTGTAAAAATTTATGGGAAGTCCTGTGTAACTCCTGGAAATTATATTCCCTCTTTGTCTACCCCCTCCATATAATCTCACCTTTTTTTCCTCCTGCAACTGTGAATAAGTTATTAAATACATGGCAGCTGAGCTGGTAAAGTGATTTACATCCTGCTTGCAGGTCTAGCCTTGAATATGATTAGTGTGCCTGTCTGAAAGATGGAACTGAAAAGGAAAGTTCTTTGAAAAAATATGATGAGGCAACTTTTTTGTTAGCAGAGGGTGTTGAGAAAATCTGGTAATAAAAATGATCGTTGAGTTTGGCTGGCTTGAGGGCAGATTATTGTACCTACAGGCTGTTTTAGGAAGCAGCTTTCTCATCTCCATATGACTTTCCATGAGATGGAGATGAAGCAGTTGGAGCTGCCCTGGCCAGGGAGACCAAGCATCTCTTGGTGCTGCAGCAGCTGCTGAAGGGAGGGAACAGGAGCCAGGCAGGGGTCAGCAGTGCTGGCATTTTATCCTGACCAATCTCTCTGTTCATGTGAAGGAGTAATTAACCAAAACAGCCTCTGTTTGCCATGCAGTCTTTGCTCTGGTTGAAGTTTGGAGATGGGGATGTTTCTTCCTCCCTGCTGTTTCCAGGGGTGAGAAGGAGACCTGTTTCCAGACTTCAAGAAAAGTTATTCAGTTTTTTAAGCTAGATACAATTAGTAATTTTTAAGAACAGTTTCCAAGCTCAGCAGTTTTTAAAATACACTAAAATCCATCTTTTCTTTGATCCAGACATACGAGCAGTTGAAAAGAGAATTAGGGATGGGATTTAGAAGGAATGGTCCGGCTTAATAAAGCCACACATTTATTAAGGTCTCCTACACAGCTTTTTTTAAAGGATGATCTGTGTGAATTAGGTTCTTCTGCTGTACCATGGCACAGGTTGAGCTCTCTTCCATGTGTGTCCTTGAATCCTTCACCCCTTCTGCCAGAGGGAGAAAACACTGGGGGGACATCACCACTCGCCTTCTTGCAGACTTTTCCTTTGACCTGGTATTTGCAAAGGCCCCCAGGCATAAATGATTTTGTATTAATGTTCTCCTGAATGATTGAATCATTATTCTGTGTCTGCACCTTTTTAAGGCAGTATCATTCCTGGGCAGTTTTGTGGAAAACAGGACACTGTCTGCCACACCTCACAGGACTGTGCAGAGCTGGGCTGTCCTGAAGATGCTGTCCAGAGGGGACATCAGAGAATCAGGGCCTCAAAACAGCCTGGTGAACATCAGCAGTACTGAGGGTTGTAAATGAGTATTGAAATGCTGATCAAATCTCCTGCCCTGCTACAGGATATTCGCTGTTCCTGCACGTTGTGTGTCAGGGATATGAGACTCCCTGCTCAGATAAGCCTCGAAATTTGACTTTGTGGACTGAAAATGTAGCTAAAAACCACCCATGGCCTTGCAGTAATACTTTGTTTTTCATAAATTCAGGCTTGCCAGCCTGTCCGTGTGTGCTGCTCAGGTGGATAGGCTGGGTGAGCCTGCTCTCTGCTGCAGGGTGGGTATTGGTAAGTGCCTAAAGAAGCACCACGCATCCTTCTTTATCAAGGGGATTGCATCTCCCAAAAGGGCAGGAACAATAGTAGTTGGACTGATATTTGATTTGAATGAGAGGGATTTCTTAGATCCCTCAGCCTTGCTAGGAGATGAGAGATAAGCCTTACAGAAGAATCATACACGGTGTCTGAAATACCCAACAAAACTCCCGTCCCTCTCCCTGTAGGCTGCTTAGCTGAGAAACTCAGCCCTGCATCTTGTGTAGATAAAACTGCTGTCAAATCCTTCTGAACTCTCTCTGTTTTCTGAAAACATGTCACTGAGGTGGAGATTTAAATCCAGCCTTTAAACTTCAGCAGGACTGGTGAAAACACATTTTCTAACACATTAATTGGTGAATTACAATTGATTTTCTGTAGAAGTGCATATTATGTTCTTAATAATGTCACATGAAACACCATAATTAGTATTGTTACGGTGAATTCTGAATTAATTATTAATGCCTTGGTGCCTACTTTAGTGCCTCTGCTTGGGTCATTTGCATCTCTGGCAGGAAGTTGGGGTTCTAGTTCTGCCACTTTACTTGCTTTTAGTTTTTCTTTACTTTTATAGTGATTGTAACAACTGTTGGTTGAAGATCTCCTGGAATTGGGTTTAACGTTGTCCTTTAGGAAAGGGGAGGTGACTGCTTGTGGTAATGGATTTTTTAAAGGCAGTGAGACCAGCAGGACACTGCCTGCTTTCCATGGCTTATCTGAATTGTTAAGATAGACCATTGATGGAGGCAAGAAATTACCATTATCAATACAATACTTTGTATTGATGATGATCTTTTGCAATTCTTCACACTGTTGTAAAATCCCAGTATCTGATGACTTTTATACCTGACATTGCCAGTTCTGGTAGTTTTTCAAAGATATTTTGGAGGTAGTGAACTGAAAAAAGTAGAATTTTTATTTGACTATTAAGGACACAAAAATGAAAAATGCAAAAAATATTCACCCTGATAATGTATTATTAAGTAACAAATATTGAGTTTGATGTCAGGACAGAAATCCATCTTTCTGCCAAAGGACTGGAACTAGCCGTGGCTTTTCTGTTTTGCTGCAGCAGCAAGCAGATTTATCAACTTAAAAATCAAGCTCCTGTACAGAGTTAGTTCTCAGTGTTCTTAAACTCCATGTCTTGAGACTCAAAGTCCTCATTACTGTTCTGGTCTTTGGTACCAACATCAGCATATAAGACAAGGCCAGTATATTTTAATTATGTATTCCTCGGCATGACAATATTCTCTGTTCTCCTGTGGTCAAACGTGGCACAAAGCAGGAAAATCACATTGTGTGATGTGCTCATGCATTGTTAACCCTGAGCAGGGTCTCTAATTGCAGGCAATAATTAGCATCAGGTTTTTATAGATCTGTTGAGTATATCTGTGGATATGCAAAAAGGAGAATATAATGTTGACAAAGTACACATCAGTTTTAAAAGAAATATTTCTCAGCCTTTATAGTTTACCACGTTGCCTGTTAGGATTCTCAGCTGCAACAATTAATTTGGGCTTCAGGTGAATTAATTTTCCATATTTAATAGGCAAAAAACCAAACAGGCATACCAGAACAAACTCGCAGATTTGGTTATTTCCATCCACTTTCTGTCTGGCCCTCAGGAGCTGACCCTGCTATGGATATTAATCCCTGGCTTTGAGATTGCAGCTCCTAGTGGGAGAACCAGTTCCATGCTCTCAACAGATGGCAAATGTTTTCATCTACTTTTTTTTTTTTTTTGCTAAGTAGGTTTTAGCCATAACAGGTTTTTTATGTTATTTCTACCAAATTTTCTTGGATGCAAATACTGTGTTTTTATTTCCTTTTGGTTCTTGCTTGGCTGTAAAATTCATCTTAAATAATATGGGTTATGCTTGTTTTAATTTTCCACTATAATTCTAACACAGACGCTTAAAATATATTTATGATGCAATCCAGCGTTGGAAAATGAGCTGTAATGTACATTATAGTTGGTTTCCTACAATGTAAAAATATCTTTGCAGTTACATTCTGAAGGAATAACCCTCCTTAGGGGCTAAAAAAGCACACACAGTTTACTTTGTTTCTTAAAGTTAATCATCAGAGCTCAAACCTAAACTTAAAAAGCATTAAACATGGAGATAAAATGTAAGGAGTATTTTGTGGTTTAAAGCCATGAAAAATAATGCAAAACATTTTACAGAGGAGAGAACTTTGTATTTCCTTTTGTGGAAATAAACCCTGAAAAATGATGGTCAGACTCTTGTGTTGGCTCCACATAAAACTGCAGTGGCAGAACACCAGCAGAGATGCAGTGAACGGCACCATTCGAGCTGAGCAGCCAACCAAGGAGGAATGTGCTGAATTCCTCCTTTTTATCCAAGTGGCTTCTTACTTTTCCTGCTCTTTCCCCTATGTCTTATCCTCAGACATTTGTTGCGAATGTAAATTTCACTGTTGTGGCTTTTTACATTCAGTTTTATTCATATTTGAAGTGTATTTTGCAAATAGGAAACAGCAAAAAGGGAACAGAGCTTTCAAAAAGGGAACAGGGTTTTCACTTTGATGTTTTTACCCCGTGTGTGCATTCCCAGGGCTGCTGGTGGAAATCTACCCATGCAGTACTTCCAGTGCTGGGCTGCCTCCTCTGACTTGTTTCCTGCATGATTTGTGACTCATTCCTTGGTGTGAATAATCTGAATTCTGCTTCATGCCTGGAGAATTTGGGTAATGTGCCTTCAGAATGCACTCAATTCTTCAGTGGGGAAATACCAGCTGAAGGAAATGGTCTTTTGGTGAAGACCTGCAACTTGTGTGTCACAAAATACTTCATTCTTGGAAAGTTCTGCACAGATCAGCTTTAACAAGAATAAAATAGGGTACAAAGGTTGGCTAAAGTATATTTAAAATAGCATATGAGGAAAGGAAGGGAATAATCTTTCTCACTAGATGAGCCCAGAAAGCAGGATGGCATTGTTAGTGTGGTGGAAGGGATATTTCCCATTATTAACTGCATTTGTATGACATGAAATGTCTGCGACTAAAAGCAATTTATATGTAACTTAAGGAATAATCGATATTGATTTGGAATGAAGAATGTTATGATCTTGTTTCTGAAAGATTCATACAACTTGAAATTTTATAAAAACTTGATTCTATTACACCTTCCCTGCAGCAACAGACCATAAAGATTGATTATACATTAAAAGCAATATTTGGGTGAAAATATATGCTAGGCAGATTTTCAGCTATCTTTTCTTTAGCTGCTTTTGCTTTCTCCTTTCAGATGTACAAAAATGAGTGTTTCCAAGGGGGGCCACAAGCTTAGACACTGGTAGTATAATAACTCCTAACACTTAGCATTTTACACCTTTGTAGCACTACACAAAAAGAATGAATGCATTCTCAAAACACCTTTGAAAGAAGAACTCTTTGAATTTTGCATGTGGCATTAATGAACAATCATATTTGTAACTTATTTTTCATTTTCCAGGAATACTTGTTCAAACAAGTTCTTGCTTACAAGGTGGCTCATGAATAAGAAAAACATTTGTAAATACTCGAGCAAAATACTCTGTATGCTCAAGAGTTTGCTTCAGTAGAATTTGATTGCTTTGAAATCTCTTTTGGTGATTAGGGAACAAAAACAAATCCTGTTTTAAAAGGCTAGTAGCACACAGGTCAAGGTGCAAATGATAGATACTCCAAGTAGAAATTGTGGCAAGTAGAATGTCATGGGACCTTTGGCTGGTATATGGTAGTGCATGGACACAGACTTTTTTCTATTTGCTGTAACTTGTGCTTTAGAGCCTACATTTTTATTAACTGCACTAAAAACCTTCCCCTGACACTGAAATAATGATGTGGTTTGGTTTGAAAAACCTTCAGAGTGGGGAAGAGAAATGTATAACAATTCATTTTTCATTTCTGCAGCCAGCTAGAGGTGGGAGTTCTGGGAAAGGGAAACTTTGTGTCTTGCAGGTTTGGGGGTTCTTGTTCAGAATGAACTGAACCAGCACTGCTGCTTGAGTTGAGTGTCAGTGCGGAGTAACCACTGCAAGGAAAGGCAGCCCAGGGATGTTACAAAAACCTGCAGAATTTGGAGCAGAGCTTTGCTCCACCCAGCCTGTAGTTAGTGGTGCTGGTGGAAGGGCACTGTTTGGGGCTTCTCCAAGTCACTGCTTAGGGCCTTCTGATGAAGCAAAGAGAAATAATTCCTTTAATGTCCCAGTGACTCTGAACAAGCAGCCCAGCCCTGCTTCAATTAGCACACAGCAAACAAAGCTTTCATTTCTCACCCTTTGAGTACACACACCTTCTTTTAGTGCCTCAGTGTGTTTGTCCACGAAGGTTTTTGATGTCTCCTTTTTTTTTTTTTTTTTCCTTCCCAATCAGTTTCAAGTTTTCCATGTCTGGCACTTGGTGGGAGCTCCCTGTGCAGTAGCAGTGAGCATACCTGCCATCCAAAATCCATCCAGCCTTCCCCAATCAGTTCATTCCAGGAAAACTCTTCCTTGGGAGCTTGTGTGTTAAACAATTCATTTGAAAATGCATGGTAGGGCTGTTGCTTCTCCTGAGGTGCTTCTATACAAACTTATTTTTGGGAAAACCTGCACAGAAATATGGCAGCTTGACTGCACAGCAATCCCCTGGCTGGAGCTGGGGTTTTGGTTATTTGCTCTTGCCGCTGAAGTAGTGCAAGTTTCTGGGTAATTATTGGGACAAAAGATGATATTAGCCACTGCTACGTAATGTGACAGCTGGTCTGGGTCACCTGTACCAGCAGTGAGTGGGTGGGAGCAGAACTGGCGTGCAGGAGGCATTGCCCATGTGTTGAGGAGGATGAGGGTTATTTAATAGCTGACGCAAGAAGAAGTGAGAGCCTCAAGTAAATGCGGAAGGTTTCCAGTATCGCCAGGATTGCAGGGAACAACACATTTGTACAAAGCCTAAATTGAGAATGTACTGGGGAATTGAGCTTGTTCTCAAGACTTCAAACCACATGTGTGCTGCTCCTGCTAGTGCAGCCTGTTGTCTAATAAAGTTCATTGGTATTTTTCCCAAGAAATCCTGCTGACCGCTTGCTGTAGATTGCGCTGTGCAATTGCTTGAAGCAACAGTGTTCAATACTTGAAAACATTTGAAATCCTAAATGTAGTTAGAGGCGTTTGTTTGCAGTGGACAAGGATTTTGCAGCAAACATCAGGGAAGGTTTTTATCAGGAGATGCTGTTTGGATTCTGGATTTGGAGGCAGCAAGTGTTATCATGCAGTCAGAATTCAAATGGACCACTTAATAGATTATAATATTAAAATGCAGCTTCTCTATGATATATAACATCCTTTTTTCCCCTGATTTTGGGAACATACCTGAATATTTTTACCTAATAGAGATGCTGAAGGGTATCCATGCTTAGGTGATAAGAGGATTGGGTTGAGAACCCAAACCTCAGAGATCCATTACCCACACAGAAACTGCACTGCAAAGACAGGAGCTATGTTGCCATCATGGCAATTTCAAATAGATTTCCAGCTGTGACCATAAAAATGATCTCAAGGCAGGTTAGATGTAACTTCTATTACTTTTTGATTTTTAATGTGCTTCTCTGATATAACTTCCCAATTTTCCTCTTTTAGAAGTCCATTGCATAAAATTCCTGAAGAGTCTTATCTTTTACATTCAAATGATGTATTGGCTTGGAAGTAAATGCATGAATGTCAAAACAAATCAATGAAATAAAAGAATAATAGGAATGAATCAGGCAAACATCACTATAAATGGGAAACAATGAAATCATGGTCATTCCAATTCAACATCCATAAATTCATAGTGAGGCTGTGCATATGTTAAGTTAACCATGCATGTAAGTGTTTGTAGGGTTGAGATCTGGCTTAATTCTGTCACAGAAGTGCATAATTAAATGCATATGAAAATTAATGCACATGTGAGAAAATAGATTAAAATGGAATCAAGTAAGCAAGACTTAAAAGTTGTGTAATTTGAGAACAGTTAGGAACCTATCTTTGTATGTGTAGTACTGTATCTAAGCAACATTCTTTATACGATGCTGTAATCGGGGAAAATAAGATTGTCTTCCTCAGAAGTGCAAAATGATTGATATATTTTCCTTTCTTTTTCAACTCCCTGAAACAAGGTGACTGCTGACAGTCACTTGCTGTTATGGTGCAGATGGTTTTGAAGACACTAAAAAAGGGGTCAGGAGACTGTGGTTCTCACTCTGTTAGTGACTTTCCAGGTTACCTTCAGCAACTTACTTCCATCTATTTTTTCCCTCCCCCCTCTCTTCTTCTCTGCTCTGTATAGACAGGGGTTTGGAGGGCATGGTTCCCTGTGGTTGGTTTGTATGGTTTGTACTCTGTGCTTGGCTCCTGTCCTTAGAGTAGTTCTTGCTGTACTGCCATAGTATCCAAAATGCTGTTTAAAATTCCTCTAGTACCAGAGCAAAGCTCAACTTTGTTCCTTCATCACCTTTCCCAGGGAAAAGGGACTTTCCCCTGGGATCTTATGATGTAACATTATCCTTGTCTTCCTCCTGTGGCAGCAAAACCCTACTGAAACTGGGAAAACACCAGGTCAAAATCAATACAGACACAGTGCTTGGCAAGAGTTGGTCCTTATGTTTTAGTAAAAATAAGCACCATTTAGAGAGTCCACAACTGCAAAGCTGGGGCTCATTTCTGGTTTAAATGTGTGTGAATTCCATGATAATCAAGTCAATGCCAAAACTTACCTTTGAACCACGCATAGTGGTAATCACAGAAGCCTGGCCCTGAAATAGCAGCACCAGCATTTGGATATTTTTAATCTTTCCACTCTCTTTTCTTTTCCTTTTGTTTTTTTTTTTTTGGGGGGGCGGGGGGGG
>VZUI01023868.1:0-31498 GCA_013401135.1 Cettia cetti | reverse complement strand
TGCATTGGGAAGAGCAGTGCCAGCAGGTCAGGGAGTGATCCTGCCCCTCTGCCCAGCCCTGGGAGGCACATCTGGAGAGCTGTGTCCAGCTCTGGGATCATCAGCACAGGAGGGACAGGGAGCTCCTGGTTTGGGGCCAGCAGAGGCTGCAGAGATGATTCAGGGCCTGGAGCAGCTCTGCCAGGGAAAGGCTGAGGGAGCTGGGGCTGTCCAGCCTGGAGAGGAGCCCCAGGTGAGAGGGGCCCTCAGCCCTGGCTGTCCCTGTCACAGGGAGGGCTCAGGGCAGGGCCCAGGCTCTGCTCCAGGGGCCCAGCAATGGCACCAGAGGAACGGGCAGGGACTGAGCCCAGGAGTAACTTATTTACTGTGGGGTTGTCTGAGTTCTGAAACTGCTGTCCAGACAGGCCATGGGGTCTCTTTACCTGGAGATGATCAACACCCACCTGCACCTGATCCCATGGAACCAGCTCCAGGTGATTGTGCTCCAGCAGGGGAGTCGGGCTGGGTGATCCATAGAGGCCCCTTCCAACCCCCCCATCCTGTGATTCTTTGGATCCAGACACACGGCAGAGTTACACTGAAGACTGATTTGGTGTCTTAAAGGAGACATGAATATGTTACTAGAGGCTTGGATTTACAAATGAATTTACAGATTTCCTTTAGAGATTTGGGCACTTTTCAAAGAATTTATTTCTTGCTTTACTGAATTTTTTAATTTGATTTTGTACTGTATGTTCATCCATTGACTGAACATGGATTGACAAGCTAGGTTGAGAAAATACATAAATATTTAATATTATGGTTAAGTATCATCACCAAGCCTAACAGAAAGCTGGTAATTACACACACCTTGGCATAGAAAACCAAGTTCAGCTTGACAAAGAACTAATATTTTGCTATGGTAAAAAAGTTAAAATCAGATAGTGTTGTTTTATTACCTTATTATTGATAAACATGGACTGCTAGAATGTTTTAGCAGTATCCTGCCCAGCAATCCATTACTCATACAGTCCCTGTCTGTAAACTCAGGCCCTTAAATGGCTGAACTATTCTTAGCCTTATGTGGTGAATACACAGGAATGTTCATGGACAGAATATTAAGGAAAGAAGATGGCCTTAACAGTGCTTGGCAAAGGGAGATGGGATTTATGGAAAGTTTCCTTTGATGCTGTTGACTCCTAACTACTGCCTTCTGATGCTGCCCCAACATACAAAATTAGCATTAAACTTGCATTCCAGATGAATGACAGGGAATAAAAAGGAAGAGGGATTTCAGTTAAAGCCTATGGAACTAGATTCAAGCTCAGGACCTAGCCAGGTTTGAAACCAGGCTGGATGTCTTTAGCTGGAAGTTCCCCAACTGAGAAACTCTCCAGCCACCTCCTAAACAGTATCCTTCCTCTCCAATTTTGTTACAAGCAACACAACATACCTGGTCCAAACGCTGTTTGTGGCTGGCATGATGACCACTGGATGCCACAAAGATGCTTTAGATCTGCAGCCATATTGCACTGACATCTGACTTGGGGGGTTCTCCTTTCAAAGCTGATCAGTGAACACAGGAACTCTCTAAAACGCTGCCCTACAGTTGTGCTTGTTTGTTATCACCAAAGCAAGAGAGATTAGCCAACCAAAATAAATATGCTATTTAAGGAAAAGGAAAGGAAAGGGAGGGATGACTTCTATGACTGTCCTAAAAAACGAATCCATATATTAATTTATATTGCCTAACAGCCATGAGAAGGGACTGAACTGCAATTGCACATGAGTGTAGTTTTTGGGGGTGGATGGCAGGCACTTATACACTGTTGTAGAACTTTGTGACTACCAGACTGCATATCTCTACAAGAGTATTAATTTTTTTCATGTTGAGAATGAATCTTTCCTGAATTGGCTTGTAAACCACTGTGATCCTCACTGCAGTAAATTAAACAATGACTTTTGCAAGGCAGAGATGAAGGATGGCTGAGCCTGTGAGGGAGGTACTTGACCCGTTCTTTGGAGCCTTTCTGGGCTGGGATAGAGCAGCTGCTAAAATAACACCACAAAAATGTGTGATACTTCGGAGGCAGAATCTCAGGATTCCCCTCTCAAACAAACCCAACCTGCTAAGCAAAAACACCTCATGCAGTGAAAGAGAGAGGGAGGGAAGGCTCGTTTCTGTCCTGGGATCAGGTGAAGGAGCCAGCAGCCACCGCTGCGTCTTCATCAGAAACTCGGGGTTTTTTTACAGCTCTCGAGCCCCGGAGCAGCACGTCAGGTATTGGTTTGGGAGTGACACAGAGGGGATGCTGCCACCTACTGAAATCAGAAATTTTAGCACTTGGGTTCCTCGACTGGGCTCCTCTCAGCCACAGTCTAATGATACTGCAGCATCGGTATGGTATTCATCAGATTAAACAGCTTTTCGTCCTTCCTAATTGTTTTCAGGAATTGAAAACAGCATTGTAAAAAACTCCACCAATCCAACCCTCAGGACCCCAAAACAAGCAATAGTTTACCATCAAACTGTATTATTATAAAACGATTAATTTCAGAACTGAAACCTTGCTGTGAGGGTCTATTTAAACCCAGGCAGACTTTTAAGCTAGATCAGAATTTCTGGTTCTACTTACACAACAGAAAAATGGCAAAATTATTTTAGTGAGAGCAAGTTCACTTTGCTATTTCTTCTTTTTTTTTTTTTTTTTTTTTTTTTTTTTTTTTTTTTTTTTTTCTGACTAACTTATTTAGTGTTGGACCAGTAGCCTTGAACTATGAACTTGAAATTAATTATTCTAGGGACTGGAGATGGCTTTAAAAATCTTGATTAAAAAAATCTGAGGTTAGATTTTAATCGTTCTCTCTTTTCTGTTTATAGGATAATCACAACTCTTTCATGGTGATAAAACAAAATGCCCGTCCCCCACATCAGTGAACATGCATAATAATGCCAGGCTGGAGAACAGCACTTTCTCTTTTCAGCAGGTGGATCCCAATGTCCTGTTTTCAGATACTGTTTATTGCTGCTGTGCTACCACCCAGCTATGCAGAGTCACTTCCCTGGCAGCTGCTTACCAGCAAGGACTGAAGTGTCCCTACATTTCCCTAAACTCCTGACTGGAATAGTGAATGCCTGCAAACTCCAGGGGGAGGCTGGCTCAGAATACTCTGGGAACACAGTGACATAACACTCACACCATGGCTCTAAACCAAATTTACCAGAAGTATTCATTAACAAGCAAAGCCATAAATAACAACAATAAAACGTAGAAACTCAGAAGTCATCTCGGGCACCTTCCACAGCAGATCTGACCTGCTCTGGATACTGGTTCTGCTGACTCACCAGTAATTTTATTGCTGCAGAGGCAATGCAGCCTGTCAGGCTGTGATAGATTGGATCTTTTCTGAAATCCAGCTGTTTGCTGTTTGTGTTGGCTGTTGCTGAAGTCCTGGAGATAATACAGGTGTTCTGTGCTGCTAGAGCTGACTGTGCTGGAGAGAAACCTGGGCAAGAATGGAGTGAGGATTTGTCTGCCTTGGTGAGGAAGAGCAAGTGGTCTTGGAGAAAGAAGGAGAAAAAGGTCAAAAAGGCTTCTTTTTGGTCAACCTCAGAATTAATGGAGGCCTACTGAATCAGGCTCCTCCTCATTAAAAAGGGTGGACAATATAGAAACAGAGATCTCTGTTAGCTGCTTGGCTGGGTTTTATCTCAGTTTTGCAGATCAGTTGGATGACTCCTACTCCTGCTCTTCCAGTGAACATCTGATCCCCTCCCCAAAACTATGAGTATGTTTTCAGTCATGTTCTGCAAGTTAGCACTCATGCCTAGCTCACAACCTAAAGCCATCCTCAATCTACAGACTGAGGCAAACTGAGGTGTTGACCAACTGACCATTGCTTCATCTCTTCATGTGAAGCAATTTGTCCAAAAGTTGGGGAAGAGCCTCAGTCAGGACACAGATTACAGGGGCTTCCCAGCCTGAGCAGAATGTTTGGATAACCAGCCAGAGCAGTCAGGAAAGTTCCTGCTGAACACGAGCTCAGGTGAGTGCTATCTGTCTCCAGTATCAAGGAAGAAATACAAGGTAATCCTACGTGTCTGTTTTTATAAAAATGCTTGACAAATATCATGAGCAAATAAACAGCTGCCTCTGAGCTATTTACAGTGCTGTTAACCAGCTTTTAGGCTTCAAAATTGATCACCAGAGTCAACAGAGGGTTGAACAAACATATCCATGGTTGAGTATTTGTATTTGAGATTAGGTACACATATACAAGTGTGAATGCGTGTGCTCAGCCAAACTATTGAGGAACTGAGCCTAGACCATAAATGGCATTTTGGTCCAAAAGCAATCAGATTATTCATGCAGCCAACTCATACTTGTCCTTATCTCCTTGCAACTCAACTGAACACTTATTTGGGACCCTTGTCAATACTTTATATTAAAGTTTGGACCTGATCTTTTCTTTAATGAGTTGCTTTTGGTCTTCCCATTTTGAATTCTTTTTCCTCTACCAATGCCTCAGCCTCAGTATTCTTTGAAAAGAGTAGTTCAATAGTAAAGCTTCCCTCCACACCCCTGGGGAAACAAGGAAACAGACAGTACACTTTCTTGCTGGAGCTCCCCTCAGGAGTGCAGCAAAAAAATTCAGTGAGGCCTGTTTCTATTTCAGGCTTAATTTTTCCTACTGCAAATAAATTAAACCCCACAAGTGCTCCAGGGTCTGAATCTGTGCCTCTGCAGCAGTGATACGTGTGAGCAGGGAGATGTACTCAGATGGGTGGATACTGCAACTATTTAGGAGGGACCTGGATAAACAACAGAGCCAGAAATAACCCAGTGGTAAATTTAAATGAAGGCAAACAGTTTGGCTTTTGCCAAGAAGTGTTTATCTTTTTTAATGGTCTTTTTTACCCAAACCTTCAGAGAGTTATGACAACTTGAGATCTGCTCTTTTCACAGTGCATCAGTGAGCTGAAATACCAGGAGAATATCAATTATTGCAGTATTTCAGCTTTACAAGCCACTTCCCTTAGGCATTTAATAAAAACTCTCAAAACAAATCTGCCCAAATGTGGGGTCATTACCCACAGGACACAATCCCCTGTAAAAGCAGTATCTTTGGGGGGAAAAACCCCCAATAAATTGCATTACACAGCTATGGAATATTGCACTGGAGAGGGAAAATCTGCCCTTAGGGAAAAGCATGACTCCAAGCAGTGGTTAGCAGGTAGAGGCTCCACCAGGCTAATCCAGGTTCCCAAACCTGGACTGCAGGGAGAAGCTGCTTGGGAGCAGAGGGCAAGTTTTAGGTGCTGGTGGGGGAACCCGTAGTGCCTGAATCCATCCTATTTCCAAAATAAAATAAAATTTTAAGTGCCTCGTTTTCTACTAGTCTAGTACCTTTTGGCAGCACTAAATCTTCATGGGATGAAAAAGGAGATTAAACCTAACATCATTCTTCTGCACTGTGTAAGAGGTTGGAGGTACAGGGGTTTGTGTCCTGAATAACAAGCTACTTGACTACAGGCTGGTTTTTAACAATACCACGTTTTTATATTAAAAAAAAAAAAAAGCCCCAAGCTGCATGCACTGTAGCTACACACCCTGTTTCTCTCTGGGTCTGTTTTAACAGGGTTTTAAAGCCATTTCACCTGAGTGCCTGCTGATTACCATGCTGAGTTTTTTAAACCAATCCATTGAATTCACTTCCTTTCTGCGTCCCCAGTGCCCATTCACCTATAGAAATATAGAGACAAACAAGGCCACAGGTGCAGAAAATTGGGCCTTTCCTGCTGTTTATTACAATGTTGACCTTGGGGATTTGTTGGGGGGGTGGAGGGAGAAGGAAAGAAAAAGAAGAAATATACGCTTTGCAATAGCATTCTGCTAAAATCCTACCTTCCTTTTCTCATAAAGTTAAAAAAAAGCCTTCTAGCTGGCAGCAGACACAGACATTGAATTATTAGGAGGTGAAGTGGGGGCAGGGCCTTTTCTTTTGCATCTCTGAAGGGATTTTGGATGAATTGCTGCTGACCAGAAAGCCTGCTCTTCCTTCAGCCCCCCTCCCTCTCCACAGTTTGCCTTCTGGTTATTCTGGGGCATGAGAATTTGCCCTGCTCTGTGGTCACCTCTGTGGTCACCCAGCTACCTGGTCAGTGCCACACGAGCACTGGGGGACACAGCCACCTGCTTGGTGTGTCAAGGATGTGCTGAGCAGGCCATCTTGGAGAGGAATCCTCTCACAAAGGCATGGCCTGCACCCAAAAATGGGTGGCCTCGCACCTGAGGCTGCACTACCAAGGGAGCCTTGGCTTCCCTCCAGGAGCAGAGTGGGATCCCCAGAGGAAGGGGGCTTTGTCCACAAGAAGAGTTCAAAACTTTCTTGATGTACACTGGTGGCTGTGAGTGGGCCAGGGGTTGAAAATGGCTCTGCTGGCTGGATGGGGAGGCTGGGTGGGATATGGCCACCCAGAGCTTACCTGGGGCCACCTGGATGCTGAGGCAGGGCAGCACAAAAGGGCTCAGCAGGACAGGAGTGTGCCTGTGTGTAAGGGTTCAGCTTCCTTGCCTGTCAGTAAAGGTGTTTGCATCAATTTCTGTGGCTCGATCCCAGATGATATGAATGCATCTAGTAAGGGCCAGACCCTCACTCAAAAGCTCACATTTGATTGAAAAATCAGAGACCACAGATGGGAGAAAAGGTGCATTATGCCCAAGATCAGCAACGTGGATTTAATGTGCAGAGAGTATAAACTGCATGTTAAGGCTGTTCTTTCTCATCTGGAGACTGAACTCTTTTCTACTAAGCACCAGTTCAATGCCTTAACTGGATGTTTGCTGAAATGCAAGTGCTTCTGCTCATACTCATGCAGATTTAATATGAGATTAGTGAGGTTTTTTTGTGTGCTTAGGCCCTTTGGAAGCCAAGGTGCATCTGGTCAGACTGGCCTGGAGGTCAAGGTCATGCTTGGTTAGACACTCTGTGTTCTGCTGTACATCTCAGCTCAGAGCTGACCTGCTCCCCCAGAGCCTGCTCTGAATTTCACTGTCCAGGTACTTCAGGGGTTCTACAACACAGCACACCTCTTATGTGCTTGCTTAGGAATATCAGTGGAGGCTCACTTATTTTGTTGGGAGGTGGGTGCCAAAACCCTCTGAGAAACCTGATCTGCAGGTCCTGATCCAAAGCACTTTGTAGCACCTTTGCTGCCCAAATGACCAAGAGGGTCTGGAGAGCAGCTTGTGCAAGCCTTGCCTAAGGCTGAGCTTGGTGGGCAGGGATGGCCATGTCATGACTGATAAGCTCAGCACTTGAGTCACAGATAAGAGGATTCTCACTGTTTGCTACTTGATATTAAATTTTATCAGTGGTAGACAGGAGAGGTTCAAAGTGTGGCCCTGCATTTTATGGAGTTTTTTCCCCTCTCAGCACTGTATTTCTCTGCCATTATAGTTCACTTGGCCTTGGGCCTGATGCTTTACTCCCTTGCCTTTGCCTGCTGCAGAGTCATTCCACAGAAACACTTGTCTGTGCCTTTGCCATCAACAAATGCCACCAAAAACTGTAGGTGACAAACTCAGTTAACACAGCCAAGGAGAGCTGGCCAGCATAGGAGGGGCTTCAAGCAGGTTGAACTCTCTCCTGATAGCATAGACATCTCACTCTCTAGGGGCTATAGATAGGTTTGATCTATAATTTTTAAGGTACTCTGCAGCTCACAGGTCTATAGAAATTTTAATTTCTGTCAATTTCCTTTATTTAACATACAACTTGGAATAGAGGACCTGGAATTTCAAGACTAATGATATCAATATGCCATAGTTTACTATTTTCTGCCTTCCCTGGCTTAGACACACTCACCTATTACCAGTTGTATTTAAACAACAATAAAATACACAAGTTGTAAGAGTTCCCTTCCACCCCACATGGTGACTTTGATGAGCTAAGCAAAAAACACAGTTTGCTTTGTCTGAGTTAGGAATTCAGTTTGTATTAGTTAACAAACCTCAGGTATGAAAATTAAGCAAGCCTTTTCTGCAATATAGACAGGACTTGATGTTAAGTCCCAAAATGAAATTCATCTTAGCCATTTTTCATGTAAACTCAGCTTTCTGTATTTCTCGTTTTCATTTGTTCAATTTTCCACCTTGGAATAATTACTGTAAGTGAAAAAGCATGTCAAAACCCCCAGTTATTACAAAAAAGCACACTGGAACTCTCATTCTAGAATTCATCACTTCATAAAACTGTACATTATAGGACTGGCCATTCTGGGCCAAACATATGCTCCATGTAACCCAGTATCCTGTCTGGTACCATGATTAATAGGGGAAAGTGGAGAAGATGATAAAAAATGATCTTTTCCCCTGATGTTCTCTCCCACTTTCTAGTAATCAGTGACTTACAGACACAAAATGTGTTGTAATAACAGTGATATAATGCTTCAAATAAATCAAAATTAAATTACTGTTCACTTACAGTAAGTTACTTAATCTGATTTTATCACAGTATCTGCTTTTAAAAATTTTGTTTAAGTTTTAGAAACAAATGTGTATCTTTATGCCAGCTTCATTCACTGAAGCTGGAAATACTCCACTCAAATTGTTGTACCCAGGAAGAAAGAGGGTCCAGCTGGAAAAGAAATTTTAACCTGAAAACATGACCAAGTTTGCCAAGGTGAAGGGAACCGTGAATTTTCTCCAATCCTGTTCTATAGAAACTACATGGAAGTGAGATATTCTAATTTCGTTTTTTTCTTCTCCCCCTCTGTACATTGTTTCTTTATCCTCCTTTCTTCTTGCTCCTTGTATTTTTTTATTCCCACTGCCTCTTTTCTCAGCTACATCTTAGGAGAATGGAAATAAACACCCAGTTTAAAACTTCAGACCTATAGGTACACATTTGCTTAGAAAACCTGCAGGGATTCCCCCCACCCCAAGCCCTTTTTAAACAAACACATCTATTTAGACAGTTTGTTTCTCTATCAATCTGTGAAAAGTTAATACAATTTTGTGTCATTTTTGTTATGGAAACAGCCCTGTAAAAATACCGTATGGTCCACTGAGGCCTGCCCTTGTAACCCCAATAAATACAAATCACCCTAGAACTTATCATGGTAAGTTCAAATATGTAGCTAATGTAATCTCAAAAATCCTTCACAAAAAGAAAACAAACGAGCTCCTTTTAAACCCCTGACTTGTTGCTCTTGACTTCAGCTATTTGTTCAATATTTCAACAACACTAAACAAATGTGCCGGAAATACTTATCATTTCTGAGTCACCCTCTTGCTATCCCACACTCCAGACTCTTCAAATTAGGGACTATCTTAAAAAGATGAATGTCATCCATTCTCCTTGTTTCTTTTGTTTCAGTATTGTCTTCAGCATATCCCTGGAGAGTCTCCTATTATCAATCTGCCTCATTCTGCCTAATCTTTCTGGATAATTAATTTCCCATCTCCCTGTCACAGGTTGCTTTGGCTGCTCTGTTCTGTACCTTTTTTAACTCTAAAACATTAGTATTATTAATGGCAGACAACAGTATATTTAATTCTCATCTTATGCCCCACATTAAGGTAGATTTTTCTGTTATTTATATTCTGTACAAAATGATGAATGAAGTTTAAATGATTTGTGTTGCAGCAGAGCATTACCTTCCCACACCTCCTCTGTAATATATGGCAATTAATTTGCACTTCATTATTTATTTACACATGTATTTCAGAGAACCAGAATCTGCCCTCATTCCTTGTGACTTATAATAAAATATAATAAGGAGCTTTAAGAAAAATGCCTTTTCTCTCAACACACACTAAATAGAAGTACTCTGGGTGTTATGGATATCATAGGGAACCTGAGCAGACAAACAGTGGCATTTTAATATTTCTCAACAGTTTTTCACTAATAAGCATCTAGAACTACCTTCATGTTATGGGACACAGGAGACAGCAGCTTGATTTCCACGTTAAACTCTCATTTGAACCTAACTGCTCTTCCAGAGATGCACAAGAGTTCAGTTCTGAGAGTGAGCAGCAGCTTTTGTGCCTCTTTTTCTGAGACACCTTCATGATATCTGATTTTTTGGAAAGTGTTTTTTTCCTGTCAAGGAGTTCTGACATAGAAATGTTGACATTAAAAGTGGCAAAAGTAAAATAATGTCTTCTCAGTAATTTCAGTATTCATGGTTCTTGTGTCTTCTTAAAGTGTAGTGATTGGGAAAGAAAACCAGTGCTGTACATGGTATTTTCAGAGACATGACCTTGGTCTTTAACACATCCTTTTTTTTTTTTTTTTTTTTTATAATTCTGCTTTTGAAGTGGATTGGTAACAGTGGAAGTCAAACAACAGCAGCAACAAGCTACACCTTGCTCCTTCCAAGGAACAACTGACTCTGCCTCTCTTTCATTCTTGTCTTTTCCCTCGCAACTCTTCAACTGTTGGATTTGTGTCAGCGAGACAAAATCACAAAAATGCAGCAACATTTGTATCAAAAATGTGTGCTTCTTTTTCCTTAATTTCCAGCATTGCACTAGGACCACAAATGGCAGAAAACCAACTTTGAAATGTGCCTGACAATTTATTCTCTGTGTGCTTCTATCTCACCCTAAAGAATGGAAGCAGTGCCAGATGATTGAGCTAATAAATGCCAATTTTAGAAAGGACTATTTGGGATCAGCACATATGTAAACAGTTCTAAAAGCTGAGGGTAAATCAGAGGACTGGCTACATACATATATAAATAAATCTCTGTTTACTTTTACTCAGAGGCATTGGACAACAGAAAGATCAGAGTTCACTGCAATGCCATGAAGCAACTACAGGTCACAAGTTTCAATCTCAGAGGTTTTTGGGATTATTCCCAGGCAGCCCAAATGCCACCCAGCTGTTCCCACACCTCCACTGTGTTACCTGTGCAAAAATCACACCCATATTGACCTTCAATAGGAAAAAAGGCTGTGCCAAAGACTGAGGCAGGGACTGCTGAGGTTGCTTAATTCTGCTTTCAGCTGCTCTTGGAGCTGTCCCGAGAGGAGCTCTTTAGGCTCTGATGCAGGCCAGACTCCCAGCCTTAATGTGTTAAATACATTGTCCACTTTGGATTGTTCACTTAGCTGCAGCAAATGCCTTCTATTTTTTCCTGTCTAAGTACAATTAAAATTGCAGGATATTTGCCAGACAGGCTGAGACTCCTCCACAGCTCTCAGCATCCCTCTGCAGTATTGTGAAGAATGATCAATCAAATAGCTCAGGCTCACCTATAAACAATGAATTTTGACTGTTCTGATGGGTTTGCTTGAGGCAGTTTAACACCCAGACACATGCACAGAGCTGTCCTGCTTTCTGTGCCAGCCTGAACTTCCATTCAGAAAGAAAAATTGGGGGAGCCTGAATGAATTTATCAGTGAGCTAAATACGGCATATGAGAACAAATAAAACCAACCTATACAAAGAAGAAATGGCCACTAAAGAATAGGAAAACTCCTACATTCTTCTCTTGTAGGGCTTCACACACAAGTCTTAATGATGTTTTAATCTCATTATATTTCTTATGGCTGCTGGTACATCCCCAGGTATGCAGAGGAATACCTGAGAACAGCAAACACACAGCCTTTGTGCAAACTAACTAATTATTAAGGGTGATATACTCCTGATTATGTTCCAGGTAGTTTCTTGAGTAGTGATTTTTTTTAAATCCTCTTTGCCTTCACTTCATTTATGGATCCAAGGATACCTACCTAGTGTAAACATGTCCTGGGCACAAAAAATAAATGGACAAATAAATAAAGAAGGAAACATTGATTTGTGCAGAGGCCAGAGTAACAATATGTTTCATAACCATATTAACTCTGAAAGCATTTAGGAAGTTTTTTCCCAGTAAGTTTGCACTCAGCTTTCTTTACACTTATATTTCTGACCTTGTGCAAAAGAAAAAGACCTTAATTATACCTCTCTTCTAGATTGTAAGAAATAGAAACAAATCAAATACTATTTATATTTTACCAATATAATCTAGAGTGGATAATACTTAAAAAAATTATATGCTGTAACTTGCACTGCTTTTCCTCACCTTATTTCTATCTCCTGGTTTTCAGGATGAATTTTTAAAGACAATTTTACCCTGCCAGGTTTTATTTGACAAGTCCACAACTTAATAAAAAAAACACTGGAGTCTATTTTCTGTTGGCATTGAATTGCAGCTGCGTTATTCAGCGTAGTTCCTGTCCTGTTCTTGTCTCAGTATCCATTTCTTTGCTCACAACTTGGCTTGTGCTGTTTCAATTAAATTAGAAGCACTTTAGTTTGTCTGAAACCAAACCCTCTGGTGCTATAAAGCAGCATGCCTCTGTATGACAACAAGCACAGGAGGGGCCCTATCATTTGAAAGTTTATTTTAATATAATAACCCCCAGTAGACTACAGAATTGGATTCAGCCTAAAGCCACTGTTATGCCTTTTATGAAAAGCTGATTTAAAAAGCTATATGAAATTGGCAGTTTTGGGAAAAAAAAAAGTTGTCTGGACAATTTAGTTGCATAAAATTTCAATCTAAAAGGTGAAAATCATTAACTTAGTGTCTTTTTTCAGATCCCCATACTGATGAGCTTGTCCCAGAATATTTTTGTGTCTGTGTGCATTTGCACTTTCAACACATTCTTTTGCTTCTCTGCATACCCCTCTCTGTGTTTATCTTCTGAAAACTGCCTGAGCTGATTAGTCAAGAAATTAAGAGCTGGTTTTTTTCCCACCTAGATTTTTTGGAAACTGTAATTTTAGCACTTGTATATGTGAACTTATGTAAGCCAGAACTACACCTGTACTTCAGCAAGAAACTAAATCATATAATTTGTTCTGCCTGAGAAAGTAGAATTCACTGACACAGCTCAGAAGAAAATCCTTCACAGGGACTACACAGGTTTTATGTTATCTGCCAAGTAACACACACATCTGAGGCAACCACATGATGAACTAGTTTGTGCTCTGGAAACCCAAGGAGTTTGTTCTGTTTTGTACAAAGCAGATTTTTGTGTGTATGGTTCATTTGTTAAAATCAAATCTCCCAGGATATGGCTGCAACACCTGAGTACCAACAGAAACTTAAAGACCCTTCCCCAGCTTCCTCTGCCACTACATGCTTTCAGTATGTACTGCTCTCTTCTCTCTTCTCTCCTCTTTCTCTCTTCTCTCAGAGCTCCTTTGTCTCTGATATCACCTTATTTGCTCACTTATTTCTTACAGCAGAGACCCTCTGATAATTTTCCATGCAGTTGATTTGTGTGACCCTCACCCACTGGTCACAGCTGAGAGCACCACTGCAGCACAGAGTACCTGCACAGACTAAGAGGAGGATCCACTTCTGAGGAAGAATCCCAATGCACACTTTTGGCAGGGATAAATATTCTGACCCTGCAAAGCCTTACATCTGGCAAGCGGCCCCCAAGCCTGAGAAAGCAGCAGGCTACACGAGTAGGGTTGCTGCCAGTCCAGGTTCATCCTGAAGTCCTCAGCAGAGACAGGATGAAGCAGTTCCAGTTCCAGGCCCTGCTGTGGAAACACCTCAGATATTCCTGTGTTTGTGACCATGTTTACAGCCTGGTGGAAGTGTATCTGCCGGACATATCGGAGTGCTGCTGAAGGAAACAGCTTCCTCTGCACTTCCCACGTCTCCTGCCACTCCTGCTGGCCCCCAAGGATGTGCCACTCGTGTGCTGTCTGGTATTTTTATCCTTCTGGTTGGTCTTCTCTTGAATCTCTATGCCATAATGCCACAGTAAAGTCAGAGCTAAATTTGTGACATTCCAGCTGGCAGCAGAGAAGCCAAGAGCAAAACCATCCCTTGGGAGAAAGAAGGTGGATATGGACAGAGGATAGAGAGAGAAGCTTCACAAGAGGGCCTGTCTCTCCTTCACAGACCTGAACATTATGAGCTACACGGTATTTCTTTGGTTGCAAAAAAAATAATAATTTAAAAAAAGTAAAGCTTTATAAACAAGGACTGAGCTTCAGGTAAAATGCCTTCTTGCCCTGCCAGCCGAAAGGAGAATGTAATTTGGAGGCAAGATAACAAAGTGATAATCTGCTGCTTGTATATGATTCACTTAGTAGCACAACTACTACTTTCTTTAATAAAGAAAAACCCACATGTAAACACCATTCCCTCCGCCTAACGATTTCATATACTATTTGTTTGCCTTTTTTTTTTCTTTTTTAACAACTCCCTTTTCTGCTCCTTGAGCTGTGCAGTAAATGCCACCGCTAATGAGATAATACCAGTGTGTTTGAGAGCAGACTGACCCTGCTGTTTTCAAGCAGTTTCAGCTCTCGACAGTCAGGAGCCTGCCTAATGTTTTGTGGCTGCCTCTGGTCACTGACAGGGTACAAACTGCCTTATCTCCCAGTGGGAGGGAGCTCATTGCCAAACCCACGGCTACTTGACTGGGAAGGCGTCTGCAGCCATTCACACACACGGCCTGAGCCAAGCAGAGGGCCTGGAACAAACACCCCAAAATAGCTCTGCTCTGAATGGGCTTCAATTTTTCTCTGCATGTCAACAGATGACATGCATTGTCACAACTGCTGGGTAGGATTCGAGAGGCTCGGTTAAGCATATTACAGTCAAGCTCCCATTGTTCAGCATTTCTGCAGCTTGGGCACTTTCTCAAATATCCCCCTTTACTTTTTGCAAAGCCCTTTCAATGACCTTTTTTGTGTGAATGTAGAGCTCAGCTCACAAATCAATTGTTCTATTTTTATTTCCAATATTACGCTTCCTTCCAGAGCCCTCAGAGGACGATGCCGTGCATTTTGTCACCAGCTCTGGCCAATATCCCCAAGAACTCCCTCACTAGGCAGGAAAGCAGGATTAGCAGGGAAGTGGAGAAAGCAACAGGAGTTCAAGCAGTGGTTGCCCTCTCACCATTAGGGCTGCTGGTGGAGATTTGGGAGATGGATATTCCCCAAGCCGGAGTTATAGCCCAGCTGACCAGAGGATGTCACTCAGATGAGCCCAGGGGAACTTGTGGCTTAGGGAAGGAGGGAGGGGACACTGCTGCCCTGCACTTCCTGGGGAGTCCAGTTCATGCAAAGCACCCCAGACTCTGCCCACGCTTGGCAAGTCTTGTCTGTGACTTCCCAGCCCCATGACTCACCACGTGTGAGCAGCATGACTCAAATGCCAGATTTCTTTCCAGGATCTCCAATTCACAAGACTTTCTAGAGCACTGGACAAAGTCTCAGATGTACATTGCCCCCCTTCCCATCAGGCTGCTTCTGGTGCTGCTCAGCTCCTCAGCTCTTTCTGGGAACAGAGGGTCCCTCAGAGAGGACAGGGACCTTCAGCATGAGCAAGGATGGCTCTTACAAATGACCTTACTTCTTTTTGCATTTTACTTTATGTTAGTGAAGTATCTTCCTGCAGATCTGGGGCTCTGGTGTACTGCTGCTGTACAATGAAGGAATACACTACAGAAAATAGCAAGTTCCTCCTGACCACTCTATAAGGGAGATATTGTCATTACAGACAAAATAAACACTCAAATTTCGTATGTATCAGACCACACATAGCACTGTGTTATTTATGGATGAAGTCTGTTCCTGAAGGAGCATCCTGCTTCCATTTAAGAAAAAAAAAAAAAGAACAAAAGCAGCATGGGAATCCCATGAGGTTGAACAAATCCCAGTGCTGGCTGCAACTCATAGCAATCCAGGCTGCAGATGAGCAGCTGGAGCAGCCCTGGGAGAAGGACCTGGGGATGCTGGTGGTAAGAGCTGGACATGGCCCATCCCAGAGACCCCCATGCCCTGAGCTGATCTCCCAGCACAGGCAACAAGAGAGGGGAGATTCTGCCCCTCTGCCCTGCTCAGGTGAGACCCCACCTGCAGAGCTGCCTCCAGCCCTGGGCCCAGCACAGGAAGGACAGGGAGCTGCTGGAGCCACAGCAGGGACACCAAGGGCATCAGAGGGATGGAGCAGCTCTGCTGGGAGGAAAGGCTGAGGGAATTGGGATTGTTCAGCCTGGAGAGGAGAAGGCTTTGGGGTGAGCTCATTGTGGCCTTGCAGTGCCTGAAGGGAGCCCACAGGAAAGATGGAGAGAGACTCTTGACAAGGGCCTGGAGTGACAGGACAAGGGGGAATGGCTTCACACTGATAGACAGCAGGATTAGATTGGATATTGGGAAGAAATTGTTCCCTGTGAGGTGGTGAGGCCCTGGCACAGGTTTCCCAGAGCAGCTGTGGCTGCCCCATCCCTGGCAGTGTTCCAGGCCCGCTTGGATGGGGCTCTGAGCAACCTGGGCTAGTGGAAGGTGTCCCTGCCCATGGCAGGGGATTTTGGAACTGGATGAGCTTTAAGGTCCTTTCCAACCCAAACCACTCTATGATTCTATGACTCTGTGAGGTTAAATAGGTGAGTGCAAGGGCACAGGATGGGGTGTGAAGGAAAAGGGTAGTGCAGGACCAAACACTGCTCCAGGGCTGACCCCGTTTGTATGGGCACCAGTCACTTGTGTTGCTAGAAAATTGTTGTGTGTAGGGAGCTTGCTGAAGGGATACTGATTTTCAAAAAGCCATCAATTTATTTCAAAGGGTTTCTTTCCTCCCCTCTATCTTGTATCAAAATTAGGTTATTCCCCTACACAGAACTAGAAAATACCATGAGATGTGATATGACTTTTTCATTAGGACTGGCAAAGAGGAATCTTCACTACTCCTCAGAGGTACAGCAGTACCAGCTGATGAGGTGATTGCACCCTATGAGAAAATAACAGCCTGCTCACAAATGCATCTTCCTGTTTAAAAAATTCAAGCAAACCACTCGCACAAACAGCTTTAAAATCAGATTTATGTGAACAGAATGCAAGCTTACGTCAAATCTCTAGTCAGAGCTTATGACAAATAAACAGGAGGGATTAAAAAAAGAAATCCATCAGTAGAATCAAAGCTGCATTAACATAATGGCACAGTCCTAAATAAATGTACTTCACAATACATTCTTTGAAAAAGAGAGAGAGAGCAAAAGAGAGTGCAAACTATGCATTTAGTGTGTGCTTAAGCAACTGTAACTGCATAGTAAGAGCTTGTATTTTTTCTGGCACAGCCCTCTGTCATAATCCCATTGCATACTTTCAAATGTATTTTTAAATTGCTCAGTTTCTGTCAACAGATTCATTCAGGGCTGTATTATTAAAAAGGTGAATGCAAAATTCACAACATCCACTCTGACCGACACACCTATAATGAAGGATCACTAAATCACCACTTTCCACATGAAAATAAAATTAGAATCACAGATATCAGAAAAGGAAGACAGTCCCTGTATTTAGCTCCAGCACACCAGGATGATGCCAAATATAATTCGAGACTCATTTCCATTAAAAAGGTACTGACCAAAAAAAATATTATAAGTGTTTACCTTGCCTGACTTTGCATGGGTAAACATTCCTGCATCCAATGTAAGGGCTATATTTAGAAATGTATCCTACCAGGAAATTAAGTAGGCTTCAGGGAAACCAAAACAGCCCAGGACTTGACTCTGAGGCAGATGAAGTCAACAGGGACCCCACCCAGGCCCAGAAAGTGCAGCCTCTCTCACCCCAGCGTGGGCAAATCCCCCCTCCCAGGCTGCCCAGGGAGACCAGGGCTGCTGGAGCCATGGGAAGCCACACCAATTACTGAAAAAGGAACAGCACTATTGAAAAAATGTTATACAAGCAGTGGTAAACCTCAGTGGCCTGGGTTTGAGACAACAGAAAATCCCTTTGACGAGTAGTAAACACACTAAAAATAGTACTTGGTTCTTTTTAAAGTCAGCCTAAAATAAATCTCTTTGCTTTTTGTATCCTGTTTTGCAGTTTCATATGAAGGTGCCCAGCAGTCGTTTGCCAGCAGTAAAAATGAGTAAGGTCCTATTCCCCAGCCTGTCCTGGAGCATAATGCAAGCACAGAAGATCACAGGACTATCAAGCAAGGATCACATCTCAAGAGCAAAATTCCAGCTTTTGAGGGGTGGCTTCATCTCACAGTGAGATTTCAATGCACCAAATACATTTGGAAACAGAAAAATACTGACTTCAATTTCCTGAGCAGCCAAGACAGTGAGGATAAGGAATAATCTGGTTACAATGTTCTTGCAGTTTGTCCAGACCATAATCTGAACAATTTCCACCTGGTTAAAGACTGAGCTCCCCTCCAGGTCTCAGCTGCCAGTGGGAGAACATCATCCTCAGCTGATAAGAGAAGGGAAGTGTATCTCCTTCTACACCAGACACAGGGACTGGATGGATCCCCTCTCCTTTGTGCTTGAGCTTGATATCAAGACTCCCTTAGCAGCCAGTGGAAAGAATCAAGTTCTTTCAGAGAAAAGAGCACCGGTGTCAGACATGTGCTCTAGGATGAATTATATAGGAAAAAATATTTTCTTCTAAATTTCCAATACAGGGAGTTAGCTCAGACTTCGATTAATACCTTATAAATTAGATCCTGGGCTGGCTTGCTCCAGTAGACAGTGCCACCTGTACAATCACCACCATTTATTTTATCACCTATATTTCTTAGGAGCTCAGAGTATGTATGATATCAACACCTGTCCTGTGGTGATTGTGGAAGCCTCAGCCAGTCACTGCCCTGGCTCTTCAGGGAGTGGATGTGGAAATACAAATTCTGTAGTTCTGGTAAGAGTTTCATTTTGACTTCCAGGACAAGTGATTCTGTGATCATAATCTTCTAATTCCGTAACTGAATATCTCCAAAGCATACTTGCATTTCATTGCTGTATCTCTTGCACAGCTTCAGCTATAGTGAGCTCATATCTAAAATCTGATGTGCTCCTTAGCTTTCAGTTCATCAAGGTTCATTTAGGTTTTCTACCAAAAAAAAAAAAAAAAAAAAAAATTAAAAAAGGCAATGTTTCCATGCTCATGAAAGTAGTAGATGGAGGGGATAAAAGTCTTTGAACATCTGGCACAGTAGTTTGCTTTCTACTATTCTCCTTGTGAGTAAATTTGAAAGGGAAATACACTGTTCATAGGAGCTTCTTTTTAAATATGGGCAATTATGATGCAGATTATGAGACAAGGATGGGAATTTAGTAAGCTGTTACTTATCTTGCAATGTGTAATCTTACATTTGGAATATAGGGTAGAATTACCATGAAAGCCAAGACTGGGGCTCTGAGCAACCTGATCTAGTTAAAGATGTCTTTGCTCATTGCAGGGAGGCTGGGCTGGATGATTTTTAAATGTCCCTCCCTAGTCAAACCATGCTGTGACTCTGACATACAGCATCAGAATTTTGGGCACCTGACTATGTTATCATAAGCAAATCTATTGTGCTCTTGATGGCAAAATATTTTGTCTGAGCCCTGCAGAACTCATGGGCTGGATGAGTTGAGCTCATTGTTCACCCCAGACTGTTTTTCACTGTTTTTCAGATGGGGATGTTGAAGGACTTGTCTGTAGAAGAAATGGTGTGGGACAGAAGCAGTGGAGGCAGAAGCAACACCATCTTCTGTCACCACCTTTCTGAAGGACCACTAGAGTGAAACTTTTGTCATGGATTTTTCCTTATAAAGAAATAAGGAAGGGCCCATGCTGAGATATCTGAAGGTGTATCTTTTGGTAGAGCAACATACTAGCCCAAAAATTGTTTCAACGTTCCTCCTCATCTAGCAATTACTGAAGCACAAACATATAATCATGGGAAATGCTATAATTAACCATAAATCTCTGCTTCCAATCAAAAGGGCTCTGAGCTTTCGTTTCAGCCTGAAGGACTGGAACAAGAGCACAACTATTAGAGAATCTGCATTTGAATCAATTCCTGTCAGTGTGCTGGTATTGCTTTTTTTGGTCTAACCCACAAATTTGTACCTGTATGGTTAGCCAAAAACTGTACATTATTTACCAACATCAGCACTAAAACTCAAGGATCTGGCAACACTCCATCTTGGAACTTAAGAGCTGATACTGTGCCCTCATTTCAAGAAACATCACAACTATGCCTGAAATTACTTCTCCTGTAAACTACACATACAAGAACTTGAGATGGAACAGAATTTTCTTACAGCTTTTTGCTTTTTTATCCATTAAAATGTCCTGGGTTTGTGAGAAACTGAATATTCCCAAACACAAGACTGATGTTGCACAGCATTTCACAACTCTGTTTACCCTGAGTATCTACTGAGGTTGCTTTAAAGCCCCACTTCACCATAGCCTATGAACAACTAAATATTTTGAAGGAAACAGAGCAGTTTGCTCTGTTGTGTTGCTTTTTGCTTCTTATTTTAACACAGGAGAAATGCTGATTGTAGCAGAGCTCTGGTTTTGCCATAACTAAAGTAGAAAGCCTTGAAATTTAGGCTGAAATTGGACTGATTTTAAAGTACCTGAAAAACCTTGAGAAGTATTTAGCTTACACTGCAGTTTTCTGGCATCATGAACAAAGTCCTGAGGGGGACTGTTGGGGCTGGAAAACAGGAGTGCAAAAAGAGGTGGGGGAAGAGAACCTGGAGCATGATGAAGTGACTGTCAAAGCCAGCAAGTGTGAGGAGCCTGCCAGTGGTGTATTCCTCTGTCTAAGTGTGCTAAAACCCAGGAGAGGTGACAGTGAAAAGGGCAAATGTCTGAACTTCCAGAAGTGCCCAGGTAAGGCACATACACTGCTCATCCATCAGGCAGAGGACTGACTGCAGTGAAAGGGGAGGGATGGCTAAAACATCTTTTTTCTAAATCCTATCAAAATATCCCTCTGACACTGTTTTAAGTGCAGGGATTCTACTGCCAAAAACCCCAAGCGAAACAAAAACAAATGCAGATTGCAGCTTGCCTGCTGATAGCACATGCTGTTCTGGAGCATCAGGCTCAGAAAAACCTACTGCACTGAACTCATCTGGAGAGAATGCCAGTAAATTCAGGGTCTGAGGCTTCCAGGGGGTAACAGTTAAGGTTCTGATGGTTTATGCCAGGATTCCTCATTTTCTGTGTTTTCAAGGGGGTGAGTTTTGCTGAGCAAGGTATTTTGGAAAGACATGAGAAACCACTGGGCAATTTTAACTCTCTGTTAACAAAGATTTTTGGTCACTGAATTAGCTTAATAGAGGATTTGTATGAAGTGTGTCAGAATGTGTGTTGGAAAGGAGTGGCAAAGGGGGAAGCTGGATTTCTGAGAGAAATTCTCTCAAGCTGAAGTACTCTGAAGAACACTGGAGACTGAACTGTTTGATAAAGATTATAAACAGAAGAGTTTAGCAGCAGTGAGTTCAACTTCAGGTTTCTGTACCTGTCCACCCTTCCTGCCATTCCTTTTTCTGGAGGAGCAGAAATCCATGGGTAGAGAGGACTCTAGCACTGCCTGGATCTCAGTTTTAGACAGAAATCTTAGATGTTCCCTGTGACCTCAGGATAGCTGCTTGTTTTCTGAACAAGACTCTTACAGATACCACATCCCTCAGATCCTCAGAAGCCACACACACAAGGGTCTGATTTTTCAGAGAAGCCTAAAGCATCACTGGCTAAACACATGTGCAAACTGGTGAATGCTTTTGTTCAAGTGGCTGAAAGTGAGTTATCTTTTTGAGCAGGGTATTGTCCTCCTTGTCCTGCAATACAAAATGCCCAAGCCAGCAATATATTTTTAACACCAAGGGCTGTTTGGATTATGCTGGCCTGGTTCTACTTTAGGGAGTTCCTTTAGCTACACACAAACCCACCTGAAGCTCCTGCACCCTTCAACACATTTTTACAACCACTGTTCTGCCGTTCAGAGACAGCTCTCAGTTATAGAGTGTAAATTCAGGGTACCTTGTCTTTGGCAGGCTTATCCTGAACTTAAGAGAATTTTTAGTCTCGTGGCAGTTAAAAGGTTCTGGCTTTTCTTGTGGGACACTTTTTTGCAAAGAAAAACAGGGTTTAGCATCTGGGATGGATAAACAGATGTCTTACAGAGAGGTGACAGCACTGTTAGTGGACAGTTATAAGGGATGAGCTGGCCACAGCAGAAATTTCTTTCTAAATCCATCATGTAGTGGTCAGACTGAGGCTCTGAGGCATGGATAGGCATGGGGCATATGTCTGCTTTTGAGAAAATGTTAAATAATATTTTCTAGCTACTCATAAAGCATTGAATCTTGCAAACCTCTTCCACTTGATAGTCTATGTAGCACTGACTTCCACAGATGTGAGTATGTTTATTTGGGGAAATGGAAACAGACTCAACCTGCCTTTGGTTTTATTTCTTGTTTCATTTTATTGCATAACCCCCTCTGTCTATAAAAGCATACAACTAATTATCCAAATGGGATATTAATAGTCTGATTTTTTAAAAGATGATTCAATTTTGCCTCCAGGCACAAGAGTCTCCTTCTCAGAACCAGAGAATTCTGTCTCAGTGCTGTTTTCTAACCAAGATAGAGACCCATGTTACAGAAATGAACTCATCAGTTACAGAGGCACAGGAACTGAAAGTAGACTCATGTAAAATGTCACAAGATTTCTCACAACTGGGCATATGCAAATTAAAAAAAAAAGGCAATTAAAGCAATATACACAAGCTGAATGAATCTGAAAATTAGCTTGAAATGGAACCTGACTTCCTTCAGAAAATGTATACTCTATATCTGCATATATTTATAGCTACAAATGTAGAATATATATTTAGCAAAACTGAGTCTTACCAGAAGAAAGTGCTGACAGTCATCTCAACTTGAGATGTCTATTAAAAACTCAGAGAGAGAAAGAAAGCACTGTTCTGAAGAAGGACTGAGAGAACAGATCTAAACTGCTTTTGCCATGCAGTCCCTGAGCTTAAGAGCCTGGCATTACAGGTATTTATAGTGTTGGCTTACTATCTTGAAAATTACTCTTCTCTAGGTGATTAAGAATATTTTTCACTTAAAAAGGATGCATCCCATTTGATGCCAGCTCTGTGAAAGGTGAGTGACAAATTTAAACCCAGTCATCTGAGAGGTACCTCAAAGGCAGAGCCACCTTCTCTATTTCTGGGTAAACACAACAGCACTTCCAAGTAAATTCTACAGCTCTGGGGCTTTTGACAATTTCCAGAGAAACCCTGAGCTTGTAGGAGCTCAGCCCCATCAGCTCTGATGTCAGCCAGGTGAGAGCCTGGGTTTCTACAACTGGAAACTTCTCTATATTATTTCTCTGAAGCACATTGAAATAGCTGGAAATGGTATTCAGCAGTTTTAAATATCTGTAGTATTTCAGGCTGATAACATCTACCTCACACACAAGTTATAACACCCACTCATCATAAAATCTCACTCTTTTGGTTATATCACTGAAATCTAAAGAATTAGCTCTATGTATGTCAATAGGCTAAACAGTCATTTTACAAATAGACCTATCTCCCTGCACCCTTTGAAAACACAAAAGTTCTTCTCCAGGAGCTGTCATACTCAGTACTCAATTAAATTTCAAGCTGCTTCCTTCCCAGCAAGGCTCAGTAATAGTCAATATGCAACAGCATAATCTTCCCTGAGCTTTGGAGTTTGCTTTTGGGAAGTGCAATGATTTTTTTCCCCTATGTATAAGGGACACTCCTGAAAACTCAAAGGCAAACATTTGTTACTATGATCAAAGCTGAATCTGTCAGTTTTGACAGCTTTACTGAGCAGAATGCAGCTTGCTGCAAGCAAGAGGTTTTATGAGGGAAGTTAAAATCTCACAAAATGTGTCTTTATGCAGCCCATAAAGGAAAAAGTCCAAGCTAAAATACTCCACTGATATTAAACACACATATGAAGCACTATGCTGCTTGTTGCATGCCCTGAAGATCAGAAAAAAGATAAAAAATCAACAGCTGGAAGGCATCCTTCTTTCCTGCAAGGTCTTCCAGCCTACATAAACATGGTCAGGAAAGAGACTAAGGTGGTGCTGCTATAAACTGCCTGGAAAACATGGAAGATACTGCTGGAAGGTAATCCTGCTGTTTGCAGTAGTCCTTTGTGCTCCCTGCCTGCCCCCTCCTCGGAGAGCAAACAATCCAGGTGCAGCACAAGGGTTGGCTGAGCTGTGGCCCCTCAGGAGCTGTGGGGTCATTTGAGAATGAGAAACAAAGTTCTCTATTTTCAGTGGAAAACACCAGCAGAGCTGCCAGGAATCAACACAGAGGCTTCTCATGTTGCACACTCAGTTATACTGAGATCTGTCCCTGGACATCAGGGATGCAGAGGAGCCCAGATTTTTGCACAAAAAACCCCCCACCCTAAAGCTTTACCACTGAAGCTGTTTCAGTGTTGATGCTTTGGAGACATTTCTCCCTTTCCTGTACTCTTTTCAGAGCTGGAAGATCAAAAAGTACAGTAAGTTTGCAGAGAATGTTTGTGCAAATTCTCTCAAAGTGACCCACACACATTATTGCCACATTACTGAATGCTGGACCTGAAGCCTAATTTCTTTTCTTTTTTTTTTTCTTGTTCATCTAGATAAATCTGTCTGAAAACAGATTGCCTTTTTATTGTCTTTTAATTCAGACACTTGTTCTGACAGACCTGTGAAAGCTCCTTTTTTTGCCTTGTGATGCCATCCTTGTTGTGCATTAGGGATCAAGAGGAATGTTCAGAACAAATGTATTGTGAAAGGAAGTGAATGAAAGCACTGCTCAGAGACTGATGTTTTCCAAGAGAAAAAAGGAAAAAAAAGGAAAACAAGACAAAAAAATCTCCTACACAGGCAACGAGAAAGACAAGCTCATGGTATTCTGAGGCAGAAACCATGAATGGAGGGGAAGCCCGTTCAGAACCAAGAGCTCCAAGTCAGAAGAGTTCAGTTCTGTTCTGCTCTGCTCTGCTCTGCTCTGCTCTCCTCCCAATCTATTTAAATGCCAAATCATGTGCAGGCCAAAGTCTGCAGGAGAGTACACCTGTGTTGCCATAAACTTGTAAGTAAGTGCAGAGAATTTCCTGCTTTGCTCTTGGAAACCCTGTCATTTGTCAGCTAAAGAGCACACGGGAGGTTTGTTTCCCTTCCTCTCAGTCTTATGTGGGATTTGGTTGAGGTATGTACAAAATTTTCCAGGCTCTTTACACCAGAAGTCTTTGACCAAGTGCCTGCTAACTCCCTTAGTATAAAACTATTTACCCTTCCTATAGATATTTTGAATTTGCTGAGGTTTTTCCCTGCCTGTTCCCAGAGTTTCTGAAGATTGCCTGTCATCTGGGAGAGACTGACATGGACTCTACCAGGGGGAGGTATGAAGCATCTCTAGAACTGCAGGGATTGTAATTTTTAAACAGGACTGTGTTCAAAAATCTCTGGAGGTTTTCAATGGAACATTATTTTTCTTTCCATACTAGATGATTGCAATAGAAATATAATGTTCACACACACACACAAATAAAATCATCAGCCTTGTACCTCCTCCTGAGTCTGAATGAAATGACACATTTTATGGGAAGCATATGAAAGAAAATTTTAGCATTTATTCTTGATGTGAATTCAGTAGTTGAATGAAAGGAGCTGAGAGTCGACACCTTTGCTGAGATGTCAAAAAACGCTTAACAAAATACAACCCCACCACAAAAACTAAGCCTTGCCCACTTCTGGTCTGTGTCTTCATATGACTATAAAAAATCCATCTAAACCCCAGCCTTTTTAACCAAAGAGCAAGATGAATAATAATGGTAAATCTAAACCTACCCCAAACCATCAAAAAATGAACAAATAAAATGCCACCACCATGCCCATAATGTTTACCCCAAAAGGGGGAAGTGGCAAAAAAGGAATTGAGTTACTACTGTTGATGTGAGAGGTAACCTGCTCAAGGCACAATTTCAGCTGCATGCAGCTCTGAAAGAGAAAAAAAGAGGGAGTGAAAAAGAAAAAAGAGGGAATAATCTACTAAAAAAGATGTTAAATAGTCCATATTAATCAAACCCTGTAATATCTTCACACAGAGACATGCAGTCTGACAAGAAGGCCTTTTAAGCAAGTAAAAATGTAGGGGAAAAAATATCAAAAGATCTGCTGCGTATTTTTCCAGTTTATTTTTCCCCTTTTCTTCTCTGCACTAACAATTTTTAAGAGGCCAAAGATATTCCAAGTGAAATGTCACCATTCTTACAAGCTTAAATAAACTATTTATTAGTGGTAGACTAAGTACTCTGAAGAAATTTATTTGCTCTGGCAATAATATTTATAAATGACCTATGAAATATTATGACATTGTAGCAGCAGCAGAGTTGCAGTTTGCCTGTGAGGATCCAGCTCCAGTCAGCACAAATGCATTTAGAGGGGGAAATATTTCTGCAGTGCAGCGTGCAGGCAGCACTTGGGAGAAGATGAAAAGCCCATGAGCACAATCTTTTCTTTGACACTGGCAATAAATAAATATAGAAGCAATAAATAAATAAATCATTCAGTTCCAGCAGCCCTTTGACACATCAATGGAGTGTGTGCTGCTTGTCCCAGAGAGGTCTAAATGAAATGGGGAGCTGAGCTCCTCAGCCACAGCCCCTCGAGGCTCCCTGAGGGGAACACAGGTCCCCATTGAGCCAGGGACACACGGGCTGCTCTTTACGGGGCTTTTTTCTGACCAAAGCACCACAACAGAAACCCAGCAATTAGGTATTCCAAACAGAACTGCTATTTTGAGAACAACAAACTTCATTAATGCCTTGGGGGGGAGAGGGTGGAGAGGGTTGAGAAGTAAAACGCATGTGTGCACACAAAGGTGTAAAATTCAGACTATTTAAATGCTAATAAATACTGTATTTTAGCACTCCTTCCCCTCAGTGACAGAGAAGCCAAAATATATTTGGCTTTGCACTACAAAGCTGTTTTATAAAACAGCTCAAATTGGTGATATTTGTCCTCCAATACAGGACAGATATGAAAAGAAGGAGAGAAAAAAAAAAAAAAAGAAATAAAATCAATGATTATCTAAAACTTGTTATTATTTCCTCAGGTGAAGATGGCAGTTTTGAACATGGAGGGAAACGTGGATCAAGGACATCAGGATTAGGTTTCTTGAGCATTTTCAGTTCAAGACTTACTTGATTTGTTGGGGTTTATTTTAGTAAACAAGTCAACACACAAACAACAAATGATCATTTTCCCCTCCAGTATCAGGTATAACACAGGGAAAAGTCAGTAAAATCTGCAGGTATCAAAATACAGGTTCTTGTATGTCCACTGAGGAAACAGTTAGGAGAACTAGTGGCACAAACACAAATGTCCCCTTGGGATTTAAACACAGAAACCCTCATTTGGAAGACCAAGAGATGTCATGTAGAACACATTTACCTAAAACATTGCAAGACTGACAATGATACAAAAAGCCCCCAAATCCCAGCATTTTGGTGCTCTTTCACAGGCTGTCACACTGATGCAGTAGACTTCATGTTTATAAGTTTCCTAAATATCCTTAATTTTTCACCTGGATTTTTTTTTTTTTCCCTAACTGACCTCCAGGTCTTTGCACACCAAATATGAAAGTGCTCAGGGCAGAAAGCCCTGCTGAGATGTGGTCAGGAGCAGATCCCAACAATGCACAAGGCACAGGGCGTGTCACGATTTTCATCTTGACAAGAACATCGAGCCTGAGCTCATCTAGGGAGTGGTCCTGGACAAGAACCTCCACTAACTTGGCCTGGGTTTCCTGTTTATAACCGAATAAGGTGTCTTTTTTGCCTAGTTTGCAAAACAAGCAGGGCACTACCCACTGCTGATCCTTAACTTCTTCTTCCCAGAAAGGCTTCTCACAGTGCACAGCCATCTGCTCTTCTGAGGGTATTCGTCAGGCTCATGGGACTGTATGGAGGTGGGTACACAAGAGTGGGGTTTTTTCTCCCCGAAAGTAGTCACTCAGGAGACAGATATTCAGAACTGTGGGACTGCCCACAAAATTTCATTGGGATTCTCCTTATATGTCCATTTGTGCTGCAGCCCTGTGAGTGTTGATTTTCTCTGTGTAAGGTCCAGGTGACATAACCACCATTTATTTAGACTATGGAACATCCCTGTGAGCTGAGGAACGCCCCAGCTGCAGAGGAGGCGTGTGACAAACCAAAAAACCATGCCATGGCAGGTTCCTGCAGCCCAGCTGTGTGTTGGGGGACGTGGGGGGCAGACAGGACCCGGGGGGAAGGTGCTTCACAGCCACACAGCACCACAGCCCCACCCGCAGTGCAGCACCACGGCCCTTCCCCTGTCAACACAGGTGTCAGCAGTCTGATTTGGAGATCAGACCAAATCCAGTACCTGGAGCTCAAATCAACTCTAGAAAAGATCAAGACTCAGGCCAGGGGGTGGGGTGAGGGTTCAAGAATCCAGCTCAGGATGTGTAGGACTGGAGAGACCTTTCCCTAGGCCACACCGAGGGACAGTCAGCAAAGCCACAAAGATCTATTTGCCCTGGGAAACAATAGCCTAAACAAATTTTGCTAAATAAATTTCAGCAGGTTAATAGTATTCTTTTCCCAGCTTCTCCTTCAAGAGATTATTTTTTCCATTCTTCCTTCTTGCTCTTCCCTCCTCCCTGCATTGGTGTTACCCCCACTGCCTGGTCTTTGTGGTCCACGTGTGCCATGACAATGATGAAATGATAAAGAATCAGACACCGAGTCTGACACATTAAAAGGTGTAACACAAGATATATTTTGTTCCTTGCTGAATCCAACCTGGTCCACTCTGCCTGCTTATTCTAGTTAAATGCACATGTCAACATATAAAAAGTTATTTCAGACTGCAGCATTTGGTTCCCTGAGCCAAGCCAAATGAACACAGGAATAGCAACAGCACACACGCCAAGGAAAATGAATTTTTTTTTTTTCCTCCTACTGTGACATTTTTGAAGGCAGCCAATTATACATTAAAAACATCATGAATGAGCAGTGTAATTTTGGAGCCATAACTTAAAGTGAAGTATTCCTTTAAGTATGAAATTAATATAATCATGACATTTTAACAGTTTTTCATGGTCCTGCACTCTTCTACAAGGACTCACTCTAAGTAAACCTATATGCTTTATAAAAAGACCACAATAATCTTTTCCCACTAGTAAAATTGCTACTCTTATGAGTGCTACATATATAGGAGTTTTTACATACATAAACAGAGTCTGGTCACTTGTGGGATCTATAGATTACATTGGGGGCATATTAAGGGAGTAATGCATGTGCCAAATTTGTTGGCGTGTTTTATAGTGTCTAGATTTTTCTATCCTGTGCTATTTTGTACATTTCCTGCCCTGACATAAATGACCTCATTAGCAAGAAATTCTAATAAGTATACATAGGGGGTTCTTTTGCTTTTTTTTTTATTTCAAACCCTGAACTTTGCTGGCTACAGCTTATTTTCATTTTGTGACCTCCCTTTGTATGTATAGTCTTGGAGGAGGAGAAAGAGGAGGAAAAAAATAATTAAATGAAACAAAATTCTGCTCACACAAGGGAGTTTTCTGCTGAATGACATAACCTGTACTCCAGTCTGAGCTATGGTCAGCCTGCTCAACCAGCCAGTAAAATTAAGTAAATTCAGAGAAGATATTTTGGGGATTGAAATTTGCCTTCCAAATACAAGCAGTGGGTTTTTGCCTTCCAAGCCAAAGAAGGAAATCACACAGCAGCATATGGAGTACTCTATTCCCCACATATTAAAGTTGTGTTAGATTTACAGCAGTTCCTGTCACCATTCAGTATCTTACCCCCCAAGCAGATATGTTTTACCACAGGATCAGAAGTCTATTTTTGCAATCCCACCTCAGGGTAAAACTCATTGGGACTCCAGGATCTGACCCCCTTGCAGTGATCCCTAGGTAACAGCCCCTCTAGCTGGGGCTAGTAATAAATTTGTTCTCAACATCAGATATACTGTTTTCTTTTGGAGTTTTTTCCCTCTGGATGGTGAGTTCAGAATGTGCTACAGGAGGAGAGCTGAGAGTACCTAGCAAAAACTCCAGTCAGAAATAACAGCAATACTCAGTACTACTAGAGCAATCTAAGTTCTTTTTAGATTCTAAAAAATGGAAGCTGGAAAGCATAAAATGTAAAAAGTAGCCAGAAAAAAAAGTGATGTAGATGCAAAAACTACAAAATACCACTCAGAGCTCTATATGTTTACTGCACACCCAATTAACACATTAAATATATATTAAGAAAAAAAAAAAGCTGCCTAAGGCACAGCTATGCAAGGCTGCAGGACCAGACTCCAGTGACACCTGGTCTGAAGCAGATTCTGAGTTCAGGCTCCAAAATCCTCTAAGAAAATCACATTTGTTTGCCACTTCCACATCCAGCAAGAATGACTTCTTGTTTCACCTCCATCCTTCTCCTCTGTCAAGCTCCATTTCCCGAGCTCCAGCTCCTGCCCTGGCCTCACCTCTCAGCCATCTCCCCCCACTGACACTGCTACCCCGGGGCAGCTGCCCACTAATTTAATGATGAGGGTGAATGGAGAGGTCAGAGCTAAGGGGGGCACAGAAATGTGTGTCCTGAGGGCACTACTGTGGCCTTGCCTACCCAGCCCTTCATTTCTGAAGATGGATATCCCATTTATATGGTAATCATACTTATAAATTTGACTTTATGGTGAGCATACTCTTCGGATATAGTCCTGCCCTTCGGAAAGTGGTTTCTAACTGGCTTGCCCAGATGAATTTCAGGTATGTGAAGTGGTGCTGGGAAAAGACTGCTGGGCTTCAGTTCCTAGGCACTCATCAAGGACCTCTTTCTACAGAACTTTGAAAGCAGAGTGGAGAAAGCAGGTATTTCTCCTCTTTGGCTGCAAATCCTGAGGCAAGCTGAGCACTGCACAAAGGTATAAATGCTCTCTGCATGGCACCCACTCAATCTCGGTATGAGTTCCAGGCTCAGCCTGTCACAGGCAAGACTTGCTGCTGGTGGCTTCAGAAACTCTGCAGATGCCTATGGTGACAAGTTGTGCAAAGCTGCCCAGCTCTTGGAAGGCAGCAACAAAACTGACATTAGCAGGCAGCTCGTGGTAAGGCTGAGGAGGAAAGTTAAAGATGTTGGTGTGTTTTGAGCTGCTGTGAAAGAACGTGGGCTTCTGCTGCCTCCTAGGGTATGTCCTGATGGCAGAGCTTGGGAGAGACCTGAACTCCTGCAAAACTTCCCCAGGGCAGGGAAGGTGCCAATGGGTTTATGGGGACAGAGAGGCCAGGGTGGTCTAGTTCTCAGCACTGATTTGGCCTTTTCAGCTGCTTTTCCTGCCTCCCCTGGTCAGTGTGTAGGGATATAAACCAGGGTCTGCAACAGCTACTTACAGTCAGTACAATTAAAATACCTTAAAAAGCCTAAAATTTTAAATACACACTCTGCATATCACGTTCACCTTCTTCCTTTTGGGAGTTTTGAGGCTTCAGTGTTCCTGTTTTCCATGAGTGTCTCCAGAGCAAGGGCTAGAAGTCAGCAATTTTAAGAACTCTCATTGTTGAGGAGCACATCTGGTGCAGGTAGCTGGGCTCGCAAGCTGCAGATGGAAATGCAGGTTGGGATGTAGATTTAAATGCAGATTGAAGACAGGCTGAGCTCTGGGTGGGAGC
>VZUI01023865.1:0-27600 GCA_013401135.1 Cettia cetti | reverse complement strand
ACCCACCCTGGCTCAGGGTGTCACTGTCACATCCCCTCTGCCATCCCAGTGACACCCACCCTGGCCCAGGGTGTCACTGTCCCATCCCCTCTGCCATCCCCCAGCCCTGGCTCAGGGTGTCACTGTCACATCCCCTCTGCCATCCCCCGGCCCTGGCCCTCGGTGTCAGAGTGTGACAAGGGCCCAGCCCACGGTGTGACGCTGGGAGGGGTCGCTGGCAGTGACAGCCCCACGCCCTCCCTGCCCGGGGCTCTGCGCCGATCCGTCGGGAAGCCGGGGCCGCTGGGATCCCGGCCCGTGTGCTCGCATCAGCACGGGAGGAGCACACTGACACCTCCCTGCAAGGGAACAGCACGGCTGCTGCCCCGAGCCCCCGTCAGAGGGAAGAGAAGGCAGAGAAGAGGATTCATCCAAGGACAGCGGCAGGAAGGAGATCAGCTTCCAGCGAGAATGCAGACTCGTGCTCCACAAACGTGTGGATTTGTGGCATTTGCCATCTAGACACGAAGTACTCAGACTGTTTTCTTCTCATTTAGAGGTTTTTTTAGTGGGCTTTATGTCAAAAGTGCTCAAGGGATGGTGAGATTCTTCCCATGGCAGCAGCCTACATATCCTCTTAGCACTAATCTCCTTGTACAGCTGAAATTCCCTTTTAGCTGCAGTGCCAGGAGGTGAATATCCCAGGAACAGGAGCCTGGGAGCTCTGGGGCCTTTTCACAAGCCCCAGATAAGCACTGGGCAGGGCCAGACCAGCCCCTGAACCAGTTCCCCAGGACCCACTGATGGAGCACTAAAATCCAGGTGAAGTAGAAGAATTTTGGATTTCAGAACTGACACCACAGTGTGCTGCAGCCTCCTCACAAGCAACCAGCAGCTCACTGAATGCCTTCCAAGAGCAAACTGAATGGCAACTGGCATCAAATCCTTGCAAAACTGGCATCCCTGCTCAGGGAGCAAAGCTCTGCTTCCCCCACCAGCTCTTCCATCGCAGCCAAACTCTTCTGCTGAAGCCCCAGATTTTGTTTTCCTGCAGTAACACAGGAACCTACGTCTGTAGGATCCCTTCCCTCAGCACTACTCCCAAAATGCCAAGTGCCTGGGATGCTGGCCCCGGCCCAGGGGAGCAGTTCCTGCAGATCTTGTGCCCACTTTCCACCTGGGATGGCCTCAGGTGGGTCCTGCTCTTTGTCTCTGGGAACCCTGAGCTGACCGGGGAAACATCCCGAAGGAGATAAGGCACAGGTGCCACTCCCTGACACTTCAGGTCATTCCTGGTCACTGCCATCCCCTCAGCCCTTCCCTCAGGCCAAGCCCAGCCTTGGGATGGGAGCAGAGGGAGAGGCTGTGCTGTGCTGCCAACACTCAACAACTGCCTTGGCTCTCCTGCCAGAGCTGGGGAAGCTCTGTCTTGGCTTTCAGATCCCATTTCAATTTCCTCTCAGGCAAATCCTCATAAAAAGATACTGTTTGCAATATGTGCTCTTCCTCTCTCTTTTCCCGGTGTTTTAGTGCAGCATCATCTCTGCTTTAGGGCTTCCAAGGACCTCCATGGGAAATATTCCAACCCAGACTTCAGTGGAGTCAGTCATCTCAGCAGGAATCAGCAGGACCTGCTGGATGTGTTACCTCACCAGGAGGATTGTTAATAAGAAAAATGGAACTGATTTTTGGTTTTAGGCCACTTCTAAAAATACATCTGGGAATGTTCATCTTCCAAAACAACAGCTACAAAAAACCCATAACCTGCCTAAGATGCATTCCCACAGGAATCTTATTAATTCTGTGTTCAGGAAGTCAGCTTCCTTAATGCACCACTTCAGCTGTGTTTTGGCACCTGTCAGAGACAGAGTTATTCCCTCACTTAAGGATCACAGCACCAGCCTGGGAATGGCATCCAGAGCAGGCACTTGCAGGGAAGCAGTGAGGCACAGGGGTGTATTTAACTGCAATGCTTTAACCACAGCTGAATTTGATCCCCTCCAGAGCAACAAGCAACGTCTTGGCAAGATGTTCTGCCACCCATTTCCTCTCCTGAGCAGTCGGATCCTGAGCAGCAATTCAAACCCTGCACATCCATTTTTTACTCTCAGATTTAGGCATTACAGAAGACACCAGGCCCCCCTTACTTCCGAGGCACTGGAAACATCTTCCACCACCTGACTGCTGCTTTAATGCAGCCATTGCCTTTGAAAGCCTCATCCTCAAAGGCACACCACAGATTAACGGGTGCTGAAATCACAGGCAGTTTGGAGACCAGAAACTCAAGCAGCACTGAGAGAATATCCTTAAACCCTAAATATCATCCTTGCCCCCGTGTGCAGCCGTGCCTCAGGAGCTTTGGCAGTGGCACACCGTGCCGGGGCCAGCCCAGCCCGGGTCAGAGAGCCAAGGGGGCAGGACAGCTTTGCTTTGCCTCCTGACACAGGCTCCAGCTCAGGGGGCAGCTGTTGGAGTCAAAGCTTAGCAGCCTTAATGTCTTTTGGAAAAGTACAGCGGCACAGATTCTTTGTTTTCTTTGCCTTCTGGTTCCTGAGCTTGACGTGGTAAGTGAGCAGCCCTTCCCCTGTTTCCTCCCAGCTATGGAATACCTGGGGACACACAGGGTTTGAGTCCAATCTGAGTCCACCTGGGTGGAGAAGCAAAATCCTTAAGAAAAAAAAAACTGAGGAAACTTCCTAAGAGTCAGGAGAGAAATCTGAGAGCCGGCAGCCCTGAAATTGTTATCTTTACCCCTGTGACAGCTCCTGCTGGTTCTGTTTGTTCTGCTGCTTTTACACCTGCTTTGGGTTTTGTTCCTCTCCTCTCTCTGTGGCTATTCAGGGATCCACCGAAGAGGAACAGCACATGACTAAAGGCACCTCCTTAATCGAAAGCCAACACCACCATCTGCTGCACTGCCTGGAAAAAACAACCGTAAGTACCAACACAGCCCTTCCCACCCACGGCTCGGGGTGCCCGGCCAGCGCTCCCCAGGGAGGGGATTCCACACGGGGGCTCTCAGGGGACCCTGTCACACTCCCTCCCAGGGCTGGCACTCGTTCTGGGCTCCCCAGAACAGTCTGCAGTGGGTTACATGCACTTCTATTTCATTGTCTTTAAAATAATGACAATAATTCCTGTGCAGAGGGATAAAGATGGGATTCTCTGCTCCCCTCAGTCCCCTACACCTGTACAGGGCCAGCAGAAGCTTCTCAGTCAAGTTCATCTGAACACACATAAATTTCAGCGAGGGCTTAGGGAGATCTTAGAAATAAGAAATTTCATTTCCTCAGTGCTCCTGAGAGAGACCCAAAGTGCATTTCCCCTGTGCTGGCAGTCACACATCACCCCCAGCACTGGTGCTGAGCAGCAAAGGGACAGTCTGGTCCCTAAGCACAGCCTGGTGACAGTGCCCACAGGCTGCCAAAAATAACCTTTAGCCCTGGACATGGCTCAGAGAGGATGAACTCTGCTCAAGGGTTTAGGGGTTGCACACATCTTTTCTCATCTGTCTGGTTGCAAGGGCAGGTGATTTATCTCAAAACCACCCAGGCAGTTTGTACAGCATGACTTTTCTGTTTGCATCCTGCAAGGTGTTGGGAGCCAGAGTTTTATTTTGCTTTACTGACTGATTGTGTATGCAGAAGTCTTTGGGAACATTTCAGATATTTATTTGATACATATGTTTTGCTTCCAGGTTTATATAAAAGGTTCTGCAGTAAAGGAACACATTATCTATACCATGATTCATTCTAGGGAGAATGAAGAGAGGTTAACACTTGAAATATTCATGCCTTTTTCTATCTGCATCCATCATCAAGTGTACTTTTGAGTTCTGACTTGCAAGGGTTTCTTTTAGACAAATCACCTTTACTTCCATAGTTTGGCTTGTGCTGGAATAGCACCACTGAGGCCTCAGAGATACACTGGAAGAAGCTGAGTAATTAATTACAGTGGCCTGAGCCTAACGAGCTCTAAAGGTCCCCGTGCCAAGGGCAGTGAACTGATTCTTCCTGTATCAATGACTACTGAATTTGTTTTATACAACTCATCCTGCCTTTATTTCAATGTTACATTACCAGCAGATATTTCACAGCCTGACTCTTCAGCTTAAAACTTTCTGCCTCAAACCTTCAGTACTATGACCCATATTTCACAAAAAATTTTCATTTGACAACGTGAACAAATTGGCTGAAGCAAACAAAAGCTGACAGCCCTGCCTGCAGGATCTGCCCTTTCAGAAAGGCTCACAGAAATTCTGGCCCGTGCAGGGGGAACATCTCTAGGGTTGAACCAGTTGCTGACCAAAGTCTGCCCCAATTTGGGGAGTGGTGCCCTAATTAGTGGGTGTGGTACCCTAATTAGTGGGCGTGGTACCCTGGCTGTGTCAGCCCACCACATCAACTAAGGCTGACAGCTTCCAGCTCACAAACCTGCTCAGACAATGAAAATGCTCCAAATGTTCCTCTTTTTCAGCAAAGAATGGCAATAACAGTGATACTTGAATTTTGATTAAAACTCAGAAGGAGAATCTGCACAATAGGGTTTTCCCTCATGTTTTTCAGCCAGTTATTGCCATGGTGTAGCACCAAATCAGACAGCAGGTTTGGATTCTGCTCTGGAATTATTAGGCCAGAAAGTTCGATGGGTTTCTGTGGAGATCCTGTACTTCATGTAATCTATTCAAACACTGTGCAACAGGAAGTTTAAATGGCAGTGAAAGCGTTTTTAAACACTGAAGAGTCATTTTGTGAGCAAGTTGCAGGAATGGAATGAGGAATGTACCATGGTTGCAAGCTTGTTTCAATGGGCAATTCCCCTTTCCTGGAAGCAGGCAGAGGATGCTCCAAGTACATTATTTATTGGCCTGGTCTCTGGGTTGTCACTGGCACACACTTCCAGCTGAGTGGCTGTGAATGGTCACAAATCTGCTGTGTCAGATGACAAAGTGACCCTGGAGTACTTGTAGCTGCCACAACAGAGATTACTTTGTCATGTTCCCACAGCAGATGGAGTTTGTTCAAGCAAAAGGAGGGTTTTTTCCCTCTCATTCCAACTCCCGGATTTAGTCTGGACATTGACATGCTGTGTTTTTTCCATGTGCTGAGTGCCTTGAGCCCAATCCTTCAGCCCAAACCCTTCCTCTGTGTTTTCACAGAGCTTGATCAAGCCCCACAATCCATTGGAGACAGGACAACAAAACAATCTCAATCTGTGATTTGTGAATCAGCAGCTGAAACCTTGCCTGCCTTTGCCTTTGGCTCTCAAAAGATCAAAGTAATAAAGCTGTTCTGGGTTTTGTTCTGTTTCCACGAACAAAACACTCAAAAGCTGAATTGTCAGAAGGATTCTGGTCGAGGGGCCTGAGAGAAGGTTCTGTTGCCCATTCAAACTTGAGCTGGAATGCTGAGGCGAGAGATGCAGTGCTGAGACTAAACTTCTGAATGCTGGAATGGACAATGAATTGTGTTTTTATCTTCTGTTGGCATGGTGTCCCGTAGGGATTGTCCTATCTTGTGGATGATCCCCTGTTATCTGTACGAACTTCCACCATCAAGGTATTTCCTTTTCAATTCGATCTGTTTTCTCTGTGGTCTCTGTGACATGTCTGGACAGTGTTTGCTTACTTCTCCTTCTGGTCTTGTCCTGGCGAGTTTGTGCACGTGGCTCCCTTTGGCTTTCCAGTGTTCCCTGTGAGAGTTGTTATTGTTCCAGTGAGATCTGGTGGCTGCCTTCAGCATGGTTGCTTTTGTTTCCCATCTTTCCTGAAGCTGACAGGGACTGGATGAAGTCTGTTCACTCTACCTGGGTGTTCATAGCTACACATATGAGTTCTTTCTTTCAGGATTTCTTGTTCCTTTAGCACAAAAGCTCTTTACAGATTCAGCTTTCCGATTTTCCTTCCCTCTGAACACTTTCCCCTCTGCACTGTCGTGTTTATTCCTCCCAGCTCATGCACTGCAAGGGATGCTTTGAACCCAACAGCCAATGCAAGCATTAAGTTCTATGGCCAGGTGATCATCCAAATAAAACACAACCCCCAGGCATAAAGGAAAAGGAGCATGAGCTCCTTTGGGGTATCATGACCATGTGGCATTCCAGACTTTTTGAGACCCTTCTGGAATCCGTACAAAAAATGAACAGAAATTCAAACCCTACGGATTTGAGCCCAACCTCAGAGCGTGTGAGCAAGGCAGCAGTGACGCCCTCACGCCTTCCTCACTGCAACAGCTCCTCTTGTGTCCCTGCCGACACCGGAGAGCAAAATCCTCCGTGGCTGCAGTGAGGGCAGAGTCCTTTCCTGCCGAGATCTGCCCGCTGCAGCCCCTTGGGGCACAGAGAGCATCTCCCACAGCGCAGGGGCTGCCACCCCCCCGGGCTGGGCGCCCCCGGCCGTGACAGCTCTGCTTCTCCCCCGCCAGAACCACGAGTTCATCGACGAGCAGCTGTTCGAGCAGAACTGCATGGAGAGCTCGATGCAGAACTACCCCTCGTCGCGGAGCCCCTCCCTGAGCAGCCACCACGGGCTGAGCACGTCCTGCTGCTCCCGGCGCAGCAAGAAGACCACGCACCTGCCCAACTCCAGCGTGCCGGCCACGCGCCTGCGGAGCATGCAGGAGCTCAGCACCATCCACATCCAGTGCAGCGAGCAGCCCTCCCTCACCACCAGGTACGGGGAGGGGTCGTGCTGGGCGCCGGGCACGGCTGTGCCCCGCTGAAGGGCTGGCAGGGCTGGAAGGGCTGGCAGGGCTGTGCCCAGCTGCAGGGCTGGCAGGGCTGGAAGGAGTGGCAGGGCTGTGCCCAGCTGCAGGGCTGGCAGGGCTGTGCCCCACTGCAGGACTCTGCCCAGATGTGCCCAGCTGCAGAGCTGGCAGGGCTGGCAGGGCTGTGCCCAGCTGCAGGGCTTTAAGCTATGCCCCACTGCAGGACTCTGCCCAGATGTGCCCAGCTGCAGGGCTGGCAGGGCTGGCAGGGCTGGCAGGGCTGTGCCCGGCTGCAGGGCTTTAAGCTATGCCCCACTGCAGGACTCTGCCCAGATGTGCCCAGCTGCAGGGCTGGCAGGGCTGTGCCCAGCTGCAGGGCTGTAAGAGCTGTGCCCAGCTGCAGGGCTGGCAAGGCTGTGCCCAGATGTGCCCAGCTGCAGGCTGGTGGGGCTGTCCCCCAGCCAGGGGCAGGAGCTGGTGGCAGCATCTTTGTGTCCCTCCCAGTGATGGCCCAAGGGAAGTGGCTCCTGCTGTCCTGGGAAGAACCAGATTAAAGGCAGAGCCCAGAGCAGCAGAAGGTGGCTCGCAGGAAAAGCTTCTTCCCCAGAGGGTGCTGGGGCACGGAACAGGCTCCCCAGGGCATGGGCACCTTGGCAAAACCAACGGGCCAGCAGGGTCTGCCAGCCAAAGCTGTTGGAGAGCTGACGTGGTCCCCCTGCCACACTTCACTGATTTTCATTGTCCAAAAGTCTAAATTGCCACTCTGAGCATCACTGGGAAGCAAATAAGAAGAATTTCACAAAGGTGTCTTAATAGCTGGGACCTAAAAAGCCATAAAGGACACAAGTTAAGTGTTCCTTAACAGAAAATGTTTAAAATTTCATTTTATATGTAAATTGCTGAAAAAGAATAGTTTTCACTATATAATTCCTGCAAATATTAAATTTCTTTCTAAACCCCCCTCAGCCTATTAAGTTTTTTGTGCACCAGAGCTGGTTTTGAATGTCCCATTCCTCTTCTCCCCTCTCCTATCAAAGGGATGTAGAAACCAAAACAAAGCTGCCTTTAGGGCAGCAAGCGATTACCTCGTGCCAGGAGGGCATTTCAGAGCATGAATTATGAATGAATAAGTACAAAACAAGTCTCCAGCTATTTCAGTTTCAATATGACAATATTTTAAACCAGCACCTGAAGCAGTAACTCAAAGGAATGTCAACTGTTCTGGGTGCTAAATCAGATGCTGGTGATATTTTAAATGTCAACATTTATTTCAGTTGCTTATCAAACTGGGCAAGGATGGAGAGAGGAAAGAAAAAAAAAAAGCTTTTCAGTTATTTTTTGCAACCAACTGGGTGCACTGGTTACCCCTGGCAGAAGCACCCAGGCCCTGGGGCTGCCCCACTCTCAGCTTGTGCCCGAGGCTTCTGAGTGGGTTCTGTTCCTGGATGTTTGAGGGATCAGAAACCATCCTCTGGTGAGTCACTCCCAGATAACAACAGCAACAGCTTCCCCACTGGGAGCCTTGCATTTTGAAAGGATGGGCCTTGTGTTGAAAATGAACACGTTGGGCTGGTAATAGCAGACTCCTGTAGCTGTGCAGATGCACAGAAATCAACCTATCATTTTCTCTCTGTAATTAATTATAGGATGCAATTGATGCAGATCTAATAAGAATGCTCCCAGCTGTCAGATCCTTGAAACTACTGCAGAGAGAAATAAAATAGAAAAGATCAAGGGACGGTGAATATGAAAGAGGTATTTGAAATGCAAGAAAGACAACATCTTTCTCAGAAAGAACTACCTGTGCTCTGAAAAGATGCACTACGCAGGACAGTGTATTTAGATGTCCTTTAAAATAAACTAGAATTATGCAAGAAGGAAATGGAAACAGAACAATTTGCCCTGTGAAAAGCTGTCTCCTAACCAGGGGGAACATTACCAAAGCTCGGTGTAATCTGTGTAGACATAAATGGTGCCTTGCAGGAACAGGGGGATGTTTAAATGGAGTCTTTGAATATTTCAGCTGAATAAGATCCTGATTAAGAACCACAACCGTTCCCATCCTTTCTACCGCCTCACGTTGAGAAACAAGCCGAGCACTAAATTTGTTTTCTAGTCGTTCCAGCCTCAACATGAAATCAGATGATGGGCTGAGACCGAACTGCAAAGCTGCCCAGATCACCACAGCCATCATCAGCATCCCCACGCCGCCGGCGCTGACTCCCGAGGGCGAGAGCAGACCCGGCCCGGGCAGCCCCGGCCACGCCACGAACGTTCCCAGCTCGGCCACCGCCAACATCGTCAAGGTCTCCGCCTTGTGAGCCGTGCCCCGGGGGAAGGAGGCCGAAGGCTCCGGAGCCCCTCTCCCTCCGCACCTCCGCGTCCCCTCCTCGCTGCGCCCCGTGCCCGCTGCAGCCGGGCCGGGCTCCGGGCGGGCAGCGCCGGCGGACACGGACTGAGGCACCGGGGCGGCGGCCAGGGCTGGAGGAGCGAAATCCTGCGGGGAGAGCCCTGGGACGGGGCCAAAAGCACCTGCAGAGGCTGGGGAGAGGAAGCATCGAGGAAGCAGAGAGTCACTGAAGCAAACGGATATATAACACTGTGTATCGCAGCACCTTTTTAAAGGTTTTTAATGGATAATATTTATTCATGAGGAAATGACTGAAAAGGTGAAAAACAATGGATTTTGTGATTTTTTTTTTTTCTTTTTTCCTTCATGGAGCAGAACCTTTAAACCAACCAAAATTTCACTTTTTTTTTTTTTTTTCTTTTATAGGAAAAGATTTAGACAAAAGAAGCCACCTGTCACAGCAGTCCCCTGCATTGCTTGTGTGTGTGTGTGTGAGTGTGAGTGTGCAGAGAGCCCCTCGAGGGCAGGACCCTGCCAGGGAGGTGCCCAGGGGTGCACACACACACACCCACACACACACCTCCCACCCTGGATGCCATCCCCCATTTAGACTATTTTGTATCCGCCTTTTAAGTCAATACAGTGCAACTGCAAACAGTGTGTTTGTCTGCTAATTATTGTCTGTGGAAACATATTTGTGGAGAAAAACAAAAAAACAACAACAAAAAAAAAAAAAGAAGACAGGCTTTAGTAGAGTTTTAGTCCCACCTGGGTATCTGCTTTCTATTTTTGTTATCACTTACTTGTAAGAGTGTGACTAGACTACAGTTCTGTATTTTTAAAAAGGAAAAAAAAAAGGTAGGATTCTTTTTTAATACTGTACACACAAATGGCAAAGAATGAAAGCACTGAACTCAACTGCATCAAGCGTTCATGGGTCTAACAGAGGTTCCTTGTAATGTATGCCCATGCTTTTTATGTTTTTGGTTTCTATATAGAAATTCCTTTGCTAGCACTGGACGTATAACCCATTGTAAATAGTAGCCAAATAATGTCTGGATTTATACTTGATAATAATTAACCCCAGAGCCAAATATCTTGCATGGACAGAGAGGTATTTGGCTTTTTCACAGTCTTAGGACTCCCATCCATGGTTTCTGGGCTGCATTGATTTTGGGGATAGACAAGGTCAGCAATTTCAGTTCTCCAGGCCCAGCACAGGAGCTGCCTGAGAAGGGGGAGCAGGACTGAAGTTTGGAAAACATTTGCCAGCGTGTGACAGCATTTTCTATTCACAGTTCTACACTTAGTTTGGGAAAAAAATCTAATTATGAACTAACAGCTAACCAAAAACTGAAGAACACTGTGTGGTACCTGCAGGTACCTCCTGCTGGGACTGAGCTGTGCTCAGCGCTGGCACCTCCTCCCGAGACCTTCCTGGGAAGGATTCACCACAAGGAAATTCATGGACACAGCTGATTCCCCCTGCCAAGAGAACTCATTCCTGCCATTCTGCCCTTCCTGCAGCCCCTTTTCCAGGGGGATCCACGAAGGGCAGAGTGAGGAACATCCCCCCCTTCCCCCTGTCCCACCCTGCCTGCCTGAGCCCCGTGCTGATGCACAACCCTCTCCAAGGCCAATGCACTGCCCCCAGCAGCCCGGAGGGAACAGGGACACCCCCAATTCCCCTTCTGAGCAGTGATTTTACCAACAGCACCCTTCAAGGAACCCCTCAAAGAGAGTTTGAGGCTGGTTCAGCAAAGGGATGATGGTTCTTTTAAACATCTGGCATAACCTCTCCCGATGTAATATTTATATGCACATATACACACACATATAACTGATTACAGACACATACATGTATAGATAATTAATGCTGATTACACATAGGAGCTGCACCCTGCTTTGGCAGCACTCCTGCTGAGTGAGCAGTGGCTGATGCATTAACTCAAACCCCTCCTTAGAATCCTACAACATCCTAGGAACTGTAGGGCTATGGCTGAGCCTCCAGTAGCTGCACCAGCTTCCAGTCATTTATTCCAGTGCTGTAATATGTTACCCAAAACTATGTTTAGTCTTGTTTTAAAAGATTAAAATGCTCTGCCTTTTGCTGCTTCCTGTAGGAGGTTATACTGCAGTTACTCTTACCATTACTGTGGTTTTTTCTCAATGTTTTAATTTATTTTAGCTGTATTTTCATTAACTGTCATCACCTGAGCACCCCTGCCCTTCTAGATCAGAGGCCTTGCTCTCCACCCCTTGCCACCTTTGCAACCTCATCTCCACTGGCACAGAGCGAGGGTGAAACGCCCCCGTGCTGACAGGGGACAGGACTAAAAATTACAAAGAGTCAGGGATTCCACGTGGATTCTTGGTGCTGCCTTTCTTATTCCTGATTTAGTGTGAGAGCTGAACAAGGCACTTGACATCTCTGTCTGTAAATAGCCATCGTGGCAGCCCTCCTCCAAAGCACCACTGGGGCTTTTAACTGCTGTCAATCAAACGTTTTGGAAAAGAGAGTATAACATTCAATTTTAAGAGGTTAAAAAGAAGGAGGAAAGGCAGTTCCAGGAGTTTCTGGCTGGCTGCTTGGGCTCTGATTTCCACAGCCTCTGTTTTCTTCCAAAACCAAGAATTGTTATCCTTGCTGGGGGACCATGGCTTGTGCCTCTGCCATGAGCTGGGCAGGTGCTGCCCCACACTGTCAGTTCCTCAGCACAGGCTCTCAGGGGACAAAAACTCACAGATTTAAGGAAGTCTGAGCCTAGAGAAACAGGGCTAAAAGTATTTTTAATGGAGGCATTAACTCCTTTATCCTCTGAAGTCACCCAAGTAAAGCTTCCAAAAGCACCTGGAACTGTGTTGTGGAAAATCTGGGTGCCCCCCAGGAGAGCACTGTGCACCCCTGGGAGCTGCAGGGAGAGGGATCCATCCCACAGGGACAGGGATCCATCCCACAGGGACAGGGATCCATCCCACAGGGACAGGGATCCATCCCACAGGGACAGGGATCCATCCACAGGGACAGGGATCCATCCACAGGGACAGGACAGGGATCCATCCCAGAGGGACAGGGATCCATCCACAGGGACAGGGATCCATCCCACAGGGACAGGGATCCATCCACAGGGACAGGGATCCATCCACAGGGACAGGGATCCATCCCACAGGGACATGGATCCATCCCACAGGGACAGGGATCCATCCCACAGGGAGCTGCCCTACAGCCCCTCATTCCTGACCCAAGGGGGCAGAACAGCTTCCCCAAGCTTTAGAATCCTTAAACAGCACCGAGAAGAGGCCAAGCCACTCCTGAGGATTCCTGAGGCAGAACTTCACCTCAGGACGTGGCTCATCCCCTCCAGTGCTCCCCGTGCTGCCCTGCCTTACCAGCATCCCAACCCCTCTGCAGGGCACACCCGTCCCTGACCCCACACAAAACCAGCACCTGGCCCTGGAGCAGCACAGGAGCAGCACCAGGAAGAGGACAGGGACAGGAGAGGAATAGGACAGGAACAGCACCAGGAACAGCACAGGAGCAGCACCAGGAACAGGAACAGCACAGGAGCAGCACAGGAGCAGCACAGGAACAGGACAGGAGCAGCACAGGAGCAGCACAGGAGCAGCACAGGAGCAGGACAGGAACAGGACAGGAACAGGAACAGGCTCTGGGAACAGCCCCATGAGCCTGACAGAACTGTGCTGTGCTGTGCTATGCAGGGCTGTGAAGTGCAGTGTTTTCTGTGCTGGCACTGCAGCTCAAAGCCTTCCCCTCCTCTTATTCCTTGCAACTTTCTATAGTTTTAGAAAAAGAGGCAAAATCCAGATCCTTTGTACAAAAAGCAAGTGGAAGGGCATTCTTTTTTCAGGTTTTCCTAAAGCAATATTAAGAATATCAAAGGAGCAACTCCTTTTTCTGTGTTTTATTTCCTTTCCAAAGCTTTTCCTGAAGGAAAAATATTTTCACTGTTTTTCAGCCTACTTTATCAATAGATTTCCTCTCTTCTCACCTGGCATAGAGCTGCTGACAGGATTCACACCCAGCTGGCAGCAAATGATGAAAAATATCATTCACACATAGGCTTTGATTTCCACCTACTCTTTCCAAAAGCCACCTTTTCTTTTCCCTGAAAAAGACAACCTAAGCAACACACATGGCTTTAGTGTGGAGTAAACCTCATGGATAATTCAAAATATATCTTTAATTGTCCAGAAAGACCAAATTTAATCAGTGCCACTTGTTTAACCTAAACCTGTTGCTAATACACCTGTACTACAACCCAGCATTTGTCATTCTAGTCTAGACAGCTTAAGGTATGTGCATGAAAATCAGATTAAAATCAGCTAAAGAATGCAGATTTCCTTCAAGATCTTGCTTTTTTTAAGTAAAAAAGGTTACAAACATGTTGCATCTTACATGTATTGTAAAGAAAAATTCAGGAAATTAAAAATCACATTTAATTTGTGTATTGCAACATCCCTTGGACTTTGTAATATTTTAATCTGTTGGATTGAGGCAGAGTTACAAAGTCAGCACTCATGGAGAGCTGGTGAACATCAGTAGCTTTGAACTGCAAACTTAATTCTGCTTTTAAAGTTAGGTGAATAAAATCTTTTCCACATCATTCATCCATCCAGTCTATCTCAATATTTTGTTTTAGAACATTTATTTTTCTCCAACACTTGGAGCCAACTGCAGCAGATCCATGGGTTTAGAGCCCAAGTTTTTAGACTTTTTATTTGCCAAAAACGCTGTCCATGGTGATTTTCTCTTTCTAAAACTGTAAGAGCAAAGGGAGGCAGCGAACATCAGGAACTGAGCAACAGCAGCCTGAGTTCTGCTCCTGAGTTCCTGAGCAAGCACTAAGTGACCTGGAAGAAGTCATTTCACTTCTCTGCCAATCCTACAGCCTGTAGAGCAGTGAGCACCTCCTCTTGCACTAAGCAGAGCTCGATCCACACAGCCCAAAATGCCCCAGGGAATTCTGGAGACAGAGTGGCAGAACCCTGCTCCTGCTCAGGGAGCAGAACCTGCGCCAGAAACGCTTCAGGTGGAACAAAAGTGACAAAGAGCTTGTGAAACTCCCTCCTCCTGTTCCCAGGCAGGTGTGTCCCTCTGTGTGTGTCCCAGTGTCCCTCCCTGCTTTGGGTTAAACCAGTGCTACCCCAGAGCCTCAGCTGGGGGAAGGTCCCCAACGCTCTTCCCCATCGTTCAGCCACCACTGGGAGCTCCCAGGGGCTCCTTGGACCAACCAAGTCTCTCAAAATGGTGTGATGGTCTATTTTTGATAAACCAGTATGGCATTCCAATGCAATGGTGTTTTCTTTAGGAGTTCTATGTTATAAGAAGCTCTCAACCTTATTAATTTCTATTTTCGTACTTTAAATGGGCTTTGCTTTACAAATGTCAGAGGACAGATACGAAATGTACTGGACACAACTGCAGGTAGCTTCATTTGAGAACAACTTTCTAGAAGAACCAAGTTTCCTGTTGTCTTCTTTTGGAATTGTAGTGCATATGTTGAAACTTGTATATCATTTACAGTATTGAGTCTTGTGCCACTGCTGTACCTGATGTATCCAATCCGGATTAAACAGAGTATGTGCCACAAATACCAACAGGATGCTGTAATTTCTTCTAAAACCCTTCTGGGAGGTTCTTTTGGAGAACTTTGGGTGTTGACCTAGGCCACTCGAATTGCATTTAAATACTAATTAACTCATCCCTAAGCAATCATTAGTGAAATCAGTGAGATGTCACTGGAGTGCAATAATGCAGATACTGAAGCGCAGCTCTTACATCTCTGTGAATGTTCAGAGTTGCAAAAATTCATCTTGGAAACAAAATCATGCTGTCTTAGCCTTTTCCAATTACACAGACAAAGGGAAACCTCCTCCCTGGAGTCATTTGTGACACAAAGGGAGTGAGGCAGAAACAAAGCACAGAAAGAAAAACTTTCAAAATTAGTGCAGAGGGAACCCAGGGTCAGCACCCCGAGCCACCCAGCACTCCCATCTTTTCGTGCCCCAGGACAGCTCTGTACAAGCCAAACAGCAAATGTCAATTAGTTTTAGCACTAATAGGTAATTCCATTTCTAATTAAAGCTTTCCTGTAAGTGTGGGAAGTCTGATATTGTTGCACCCAGAGGGACAGACCAATTATGATTGCTGCACATTTTCTACATAATTAAATCCTCTACCACACAGCTTGCTGCACACCTTGCTATAGAAAAGTTATTTATACAGTGTTAATTAACTGGATTTAAATTAGCAATACAAGCTTTGAGATGCTCATTTCACTCTGCCACTTCACTGGGATATAATCAGTGCCTGGAGTTTACCAAGAGAATCAGGGGAAATGGGATGATCACCAACTCTGAACAGACCATGGAGCTTCACAGGGAGTTCAGCTCCACCCAACAGCCACAGGGAAGGCAAGGCAGGCACCAGGGAGGTGAGGCCCTGGCACAGGTGCCCAGAGCAGCTGGGGCTGCCCCTGGATCCCTGGCAGTGCCCAAGGCCAGGCTTGGAGCAGCCTGGGACAGTGGAAGGTGAACCCTGCCCTGCCCAGGGTAGAGCAAGGTGAACTTTAAGGTCCCTTCCCACCTGAACCATTCTGGGATTCCATGAAATATAACTGGGATTGCTTCATATTTTCTCCTTTCTGACATTTCTTATGTGGGAATGGCTGCCTTTTATCATCCTCTTTTTACTTTGGATTGTAAAGATTCCAACTGAGCATGCAGCAGCCTTTCTTTTCCTTTTATTAACAAATTGTAACACCACCACTGGACCGGTGTAAAACGTTTACCAGACACAGCTGCTTATAAAAAGACACCACTTTTCTTCACCTCAAACAACATCTGTCTCTTGTCAATGTCCTTTAGAGCAGCACTGCTGTCACAGACCTGCCCAGCCCTGGTCCCAACCAGCAGCATCAGGACATCAATCTGTTGGAATTCTGGAATCAATCCCCATCTTTCAGCAGCTCCTGGAGATAGACTGAGTTGATGTGGTAGGCATTCATGCAGCTGAAGTGCCAGTAACTCCTGCTGTAGTGAGACACTGCTGTGTAGTAGCTCTGCCAGGCGTCGCAGTAACGTTTCCAGCAGTCCTCATAACTCCAGCCCTCGTATGGAGCATCATCCCAGGAGCTGCAGCTCTGCTCCTCTTCAGTTCTGCTCGTGGCAGGACTGGAGAATTGATGTTTCTGGCTTTTCTTGTGCTTAGCATTTTGTTTCAGGACTTTCTTTCTCACTTTGTTTTGCCTTGGGACGTGGGAGTGCTCCCGAGGCTTCTCTGGTGTAGGGCAGGAACGTGCAGGGCCCTGCTGAGCTGTGGGCACAGCTTTTGGGTCCTGTGTGTCAGGAAACACCTCCAAGCACGAGTTACTGGCCCTGCTATGAAAGGAAACCCTGGAGCTGTCTGAGCCATCGCTGTCAGCAGACACATCCCTGACTGCTGCTGTCTCTGGGGGAGGTTCCATCTCTTCCCACTCCACATCCCCATTCCTGGGCAGCTCACGCCGCTCTCCTGGGCCTGAGTAACTTCTTAAAATCTCCACCTCTCTCTCTGACCCTTCCTTAATGAAGTAATCATAGTCTTCAACAAAATCTGAGAAGCTCCAGGGAGCGGTGAGTTGGTTTTTGAAAGAAGGCAAGCATGGAATTTTGGGAAGGTTTTTTTTTAAGGTCTCTTCATCTGGAGCCTGAGTGCTGTGCTGTCCATCCATCCTGGAGATGGGTTTGACTTGATTCCTCTGCTCTGTGTGACATCTGGAAGTTTGGGGGGCTCTATTACTTTTCCCTACATTTGCAGGATTTGTGCACTTTTTAATCTGTTTTTGCTTTGGAGTCTTTTTTGGCCTTTCCACAGCAGGATTATCCCTTGGAAGATCAGAGGGAGGCTGAGGTATGTCTGAAAAGCCATTCTGGACAGACTGCAGCACTGGTTGCTCTGGTTTAGGACACACAGTGTCACAATTCACCACAGGACCCATAGGTACTGCAGGTTTAACTTCTACCTCCCCATCTTCAAACTGCTCCATCATTCCAGGAGGGATTGGCTCTGCACAGAAGAGAAACAAGCAGCCACTCAATCGAGTGCATCCCTCCCTCTGGAACTCACACAAACACCCAAGGGAAGCTTCTCAGAATTGCACATCAGACATCAAGTGAGGGCCACAAACCAACCCCTTCAATGCTTGCAAGAGCCTAAGGAGCCAGAACACTTCCTCCAAAGACAGCTTCATCAGAGCTGCTCAAGACAAACAACACTGCACTACTTGTCAGGAGCAGAGCGTGAAGAATGTGGACTAAAAACAAAGCAGCCCCAACAGAGAAGCCACACACACATCAGCCACACATCAACCCTCCTCAGCCTGTGTGAAGCTCTGACTGACAGGAGACCACCAAGGCCAGCTGCATCCCCAGCACAGAGCCCACCTGGCAGAGGAAGAAGCTGCAGGTTGCACTTCTGAGCAATTCTCATCATGGTGTTCTCCTCCTCACCACGGCAGCAGAAGGTCACAGCCAGACCCAGGGTGCCTGAGAGACACAGCAGAGCAGAGTGAGCTCCCAGCAGGGCTGCAGGGGAGCAGGGGTGAAGGGGAGCAGGGGTGAAGGAGAGCAGGGGAGCAGGGCAGCAGGGGTGCAGGGGGGCAGGGGCAGCAGGGCTGCAGGGGCAGGGCAGGAGGGCTGCAGGAGCAGGGCAGCAGGGCAGAGGGCTGCAGGGCTGCAGGAGCAGGGCAGCAGGGCAGAGGGCTGCAGGAGCAGGGCAGCAGGGCAGAGGGCTGCAAGGGCAGGGCAGCAGGGCTGCAGGAGCAGGGCAGCAGGGCAGAGGGCTGCAGGGGCAGGGCTGCAGGGCTGCAGGAGCAGGGCAGCAGGGCAGAGGGCTGCAGGGCTGCAGGGGCAGGCCCAGGGCTGTCCCCGTGTCCCCACCGAAGCGCCCGGCGCGGCCGATGCGGTGCATGTAGGTCTCCCAGTCCAGGGGCACGTCCAGGTTGATGACCAGGTTCACCTTCTCTGCATCAATTCCACGAGAGGTCTGCAGGAAGGGAGGAGGGGAAAAGGGCAGAGAGAGCTGAAGAACTCCACAGAACTTTAAATAAATACAGAAGCAGAGTGGGGTGGTGTGGGCCGACCTCCCCAGAGTGACCCCCAACACGGGGCAGCTTTTAGAGCAACAGATAAATTGAAAACTGCTTTTGAGCCAGATCACAGAATGGGCTGGGTTGGATGGGCCCTAAAAGTATCATCTCATTCTGCAGGGCAGGCAAATGAGGAATGGGGGTGATTTCTAAATTTCCCAGTGAAAATAAGTCACAGTCCATGATGCTTTATCAGCACGTTTATGTTCTCTCCAATGCCAAGCCAAACCTAATCCTCTGAGGTAACATAACCTGCAATACTCCTGCATGTTGTAAAATTTGCAGAGCAGTTAATAAATTCGAAATGGAATCTGTAAAAAGCTCATTTGAAAGCAGTAAAAGCTCACCAAGTCTGTGGAAATCAGAACTCTGCAGTGGAATTGCTTTAATTTAGCCATGGCATCAAGTCGCTGATTTTGATTCATGTTGCCTAAGAAGATAAAAATTAGAAGCAGGTTACATTCTTCATCTTTATGCCCCTCACATTGTAGAAAATGCTGCTTTGAATCATCAGAAATAAGCTAGATACTTCCTCAAACATCAGTTTCAAATAAGTAAAGAAGAAACAAACAAAACTGGAGAACTCGGGTCACTCATTACAGAAATAATTCTTTTCCTTATAGACTGAGTCTTAAAAAACCTATGAAGATTCAAATGCTATTCTCAGCCATTTAACCAGAGACCCTCCAAGGCAAGATTTAAGGTATATTTTCCTATTTTAGGCCACCTTTATGCACAATTTCAGTGGAATCAAAAGATTGTGACTGGATTTACCTGAGATGCACTCAGCAGGGAAGCCTCTGGATGTCAGTATTTCAGCCAGATGTTGAGCCCTGAGGGAACACACACATTGAAAACTGGAAAGAAAACCCCAGGCCTAACAACACCTGGGCAGTTCTTAAGTTATTCTCCACAGCCAAGGACTGCAATCTGATATTTTCAGCATTTCACAGGCTGTATTTCAGACCTGAAGTTTCCAGACTGCTCTGAGACCTCAGGTCCCATAAATTTCTCCACATGCACTGAAATTTATCCATGGCTGGACACTACAACCACTGCTTTCAAAAAGGCTTTGTCCAGGTGTTATTCCAAATGTATTACCTGCTGTGCAAATTTGAGAAGACTAAGGCTTGGTTGAAAGGAATCTTGCTGAACAACTCCTGCAGGTGCTGGGTTTTTTCCTCAAAGGTTTTATGTGGGAGGGGATGGGAATTCACAATTTTGTAGTACTGCTTCAGCCCTGAGCAGGAAACCAAAACAACAGATTAGGGGTTGCCATAAAAACATGCACAGAGTTCTGTAAACATGTGATACTGCAGCTGAAGGGAAACTGCAAACAAGGACACACATAAGAACCTCCAGAAAAAGCTTTTCTTAAAAGGCTGAATTTTTTAAATAGATAGAAAAAGCAGAGAGTTCCATTTGTCAGTGGTATTTTAAAAATACAGAATCACAAACTGGTTTGGGTTGGAAAGGCCTTAAAGACTTTTTCATTCCACTTCAAGATTCACTCCATCAACATTGGGAATCAACATTCATAAACTGAACAACTCAGGGGTGAAATGATGAAAAATCGCATTCTAAAGGCACATGTTTTGGTTTTAGTGTCCTGTTAATCTGAGCATGTCACTCTAAGTGCCTTGTTCTGCTTACCAAGCAGGCCTGGATCCGTGGGGTTCAGCCTCACAAACGTGGGCTCCCTCATGTACCTGGTGAGAGCAGCAGCCAAGGACTCGGGGTAGGTGGCTGAAACTGCCAACATCTGCTTATTGACTGGCAGGGAGGAGTAGATCCAGCTGAGAGACAAAACCAGGGCAGTTATTCACAGAAATGCAGCTGATCTAACCACACAGCCACGAGAGAAGCGCTCTGCCTTACTTGATCTGCTCCTGGAAGCTGCCCTCCTCCAGCAGCTTGTCTGCCTCGTCCAGCACAAAGAGCCTCACGCTGGCTGTGCTCAGGTAGTCCAGCTCTATCAGCTGCTTGATCCTCCCTGCAGGGTAAGGAAGGGAAAAAACAGCTCCAAAAACGTGAACTGAAACGTTCTAACGATGCACTTCTGAAGCACTTCTGAATTTCCTTTGAGGCTGTGCAAACACAAACGCAGCCCAGATCCCACGGGACCCAAAGCACGGCAAAGCTGCTCCCTACCTGGGGAGCCCACGGCTATGTGGCACTTCTTCAGCCTGCTTCTGTCCTGGCTCAGAGGAGTCCCTCCAATGAACACGTGGCACTCCAAGCCTTCCATTTTTATCCCAATCGTTGTGATCACGGCGTGGATCTGCACAGCGATCTCCCTCGTGGGAGCCAGGATCAGGATCTGTGCGGGGCGAGGATTGAACGGGAGGCTCAAAAGCCGCAGGATGGCGCTGAGAGCTAAGCCCCAGCGCCGTGCTGATTTAACGCGCCGTGATTTAACACGCCGTGCTGATTTAACACGACCTTCAACGCTTTATCCCCTCGAAAAGAGCGATTCCCTCTCCTCCAGCCCCGGGCCGGCTCACCTGCGTGGCGGGGCTCTCCAGCAGCACCGCGTCCAGGGCGATGGTGGCGAACACGCAGGTCTTGCCGGTGCCGGACTTGGCCTGCACGATGAGATCTGCAAAGAGCGGCCAAGGGGGTCAGGGCAGCCCGCGGGGTGTGCCCGGCCCCGCGCCCGGCCCGCCCGCTCACCCAGCCCGCAGCGCCCCAGCGGGATGGCCTTCAGCTGCACCGGAGACGGACGGTGGAAGCCGGCCGCCTCCAGCCCCGCCAGCACCGGCGGCGACAGCAGGAGAGAGCCGAAGTCGGAGGGGCCGCCGGGCACCAGCACGTCCCGGGTGCGGAACCGGCCCTGCGCCTCCCTGGGCGCCGCCATCTTGGCGGGGCGGGAGGGGAAGTCTCGCGAGAGTGCCCCGATCCCGCGCGGGGCGAGCGGCCGTGCCGCCGCCAGGGGGCGCCAGGCAGGGGAAGATGGCGGCGGCTCCGCCTCAGGGCCGGGCGGGGCGGGCACGGAGCCGCCCCGGTACGGACGGGCACGGAATAGCCCAAAATCGCCGCTGAGTCCGGCTCCTGGCCCTGCACAGATACCCCAAAACCCCAGCCTGGGCCCGAGAGCGCTGTCCGAACGCGCCCCGAGCTCTGGCAGCCCTGGGGCCGTGCCCACCCCCGAGGAGAGCACACAGCTCACAGAACCCACCATTTATGAGCCTACAGAAAATTACTCCAAAAAATAACAGTATAGTATTCACTCAGCAAAGGGCAAATGTGTTAATCTGTATGTGCGTTAGTTACTACCCTCTGTAGGCCATTTATTTTAAATCGTGGGTGGCTTTATGAATATCAACTTTTATTGTAGCACTTCAGAAGCTCTGGACGTGCAACTACCATTCATTGCAAGGGGATTTGGAAAATCTCCACAGTGGCTTCTACTGTACAAGCACATACACTGTGTCATTATTCTTACAGTGCCGGGAAGCCTAAATGAATTTTAACAGCTTTGGTGTATCACAGGCTCGGTCACGCCTTTGAAATTCCTCATGTCTATATTCCTGATGGGGGAGAAAAGTCTGTCTGATTCTAGTCAGTTATTTTTTATTATGATGGTATTTTCCTATGAATATCTGAGTATCAGACACTTCACCCTGCAGGACAAAGAGCTGCTCCAGTTTGGAGCTCTCCACCAAGGGGGAGCACACCAGGTGGTTGGGACTGTGCCCCAGAGCACAGGTAACAGGATCTACAGGCATTCTGCTGTTCCAATTATTTTTTAATTTATAAGTGGATATTCTCGTTGGTCCTCAAGGGGAAAGAGTCTCCAACATGAGATAATTGTCTCTGGATAAATCTGGGAAAGGAGACAGACAAAGACACCTGGACATAACAAACATTTGATTAAATAGAGCCTTTCATAACCCTTTTAAATTGATGTGATTTGAACAGACAAGAAAGAGCAGCAAGGAGGGACTGTTCCCAGGGGGGAAGGGCAGCGAGGAGGTCACAAAACAGCCCCCAGGAGCCACTGCAGGAACTGCTCCTCTCTCTGTTTTTCTCACTTATTCCTTTTCTCCCAAGGTTTCCTGCAAGTTGCAATACAAGCAAGGTGATCTGGAGTCAGCCATCACTCTCTGTGGTGCATTAATGAGACATTCAGACCCTGCACCGTCATTCACAAAGATGCTGCTGTTTGTTATTTAATTTTCCTTCAGCTGTTCGATGCAGACAGACTCCAAACCGTCTCCCTGTGTGTGAGACACCCTTGGCAGATTTGCTGTCCCTCTCCCGCTGGTTTTGGCCCTGACTGAGGGAGTTGTGTCACATTTCAGCTCCTGCCGCTCTGTCAGTCGATCCCAGGAAAGGTTTTGTTTTAACCCTCATTCCCGTAGCAAATCTGACCTGCTCCTGCTCCTCACTTTGTGCTGAGCTCTGTGCAGGTGCTGTGCTGTGCCATGAGTCACAGGATGAGCAGGAATCTTCACCCTTCAGGCCTTGCTTTACCTCAGTGACTCCCGAGCACTGAATTCCCGCTGTCGACCTTCACGTGTCAGCCCCGCCAAGAGGAATCTGCAGCTTTGCCATGACATGGCTTTGCTTTTGCTTGCAGTAAGAGCCAAAGGAAGTATTCCTCCTCAGAGCAGCCTTTGGAAATCTTGACATTTAATCTGAATACTCTGCAGGCAGAGTAGGTCCTGGGAAAGGATTTAGGTTAGTAAAAGAAGCAGATGAGGCATTCTTCAGAGCTGGAGTATAACTAAAATAACAGGTTCTTTTGAAGGGATATAAACTCTAGCTTGGGGTCATAAAAATCCTTGAGGTTTTAGGATGTAGAAAAACCCTGCAAAAGAAAATTCTTCCTCCTATATATACTGAGAGCATGTCTTATTCCTCCAGGAAAGTGCTCACCACATTTTTGTCCCTGCTAGAAAGCACACATCATGTTTGATTTTAATTCCATGCTGGACTCATTTCCCCCTGCATCTGTATATCAATGTATCAGCTTTAGATAAATGATGTTCTAAGGCACCTCTCTGAGTGATGCTGCTGATGCTCAATAGCCACTGTTTCAGACTATTTCAGCCTAACACCTGCAATACCAGAGTTTATTTAGTACTTGTACTAAATACTTATTTATTTAATACTTGTACTAAATACTTCCCACAAATTTATCCATTTCCTCCTTTTGTTATAAATCTACTCTTCATTTCCAACACTTAAATTCTTGTTGTGACACTTTGAAATACTGAGGTAAAATGCTCATGGATAATTTGTATTGGCTTCCAGAACTGTTGGGTTGTGTCTATTTTAAGAATATATTCATTATAGATTTGGACATTGCTACTGCAAACAGGCACCAGCCTTGCCTTATTCCTTTGCCTTCAAAGGATTTGTCTTTCAGATCTGCCAAGACATGGAATTATTCAGAGCAAATCTGGTTTACATAATATTTGTAGAATATTTTGAAAGTGAGATAATCTCATCCTCCTCTCCCAGATGTTTTCAGATTAAGACAGGGAAGTTTCTCTGTTCTCTGCAGCACGTGTGAGTCACTCTTTGGAGTGTGGGATCTATTTGTGTTTACACTGCCATGGAAACTGTGTTTGTTCTCTGTACAGTAGATCCCAGGACAGTGAAAGGGCCATTGATCCCAGCAGAGACAGTGACTGCATGCTCACCACCAAAAGTTGACTCCAAGCACCCTGCACATTCACTTGCTCTCAGGAAAAAAATGCTGCATGGCAAGTTACCAAGGAGCAGCAAGTCCTGGGAGCAGCAGAATCTTCTCCGTTGCTTCAGTAACTGACAAAGCTGTGGGTTTCTCGCAGCGAGTCTGCTGCGTGGAGTGTCAGAAATGATGATGATGATGAGGAGGAGGAGGATGGTGATGTCTTTACATCCATCTAAGGCTCATTTCAGTGCCCTCCTGTGGAATGGATTTGGTTCCTTGTCAGGTACATTCTTCATAAGGATCACGGAGAACTCTCCAGATTTCAGATGGCATCTCAAGGCCACGGGGGAGTTACCACAGGCACACACACGGGTGCAGCTGCAGATAAAAGCAAGCAGACCTAAGGGATCAGGTCAGAGCAGCGATTTCAGCTCTGCAGAGAGAAATGCCAGTATTTCACTCCTGTTGTTTTCCTCCAGATAAATAAACATCATCCCATTTTAATCTTAGATATCAAGATTTGCTAAATTATTTTTTCAGCTCGTATGAGCAGGATCTAGGTCACGAAAACGCAGCGAGCCAAGATGAAATCCAACAGTGGTTCAGCACAAGGCAGCACAGTGGCTGCACAAGGAGCTGCCCTGGTACTAAATCCTGGCACTCCAGTGCAGGCAGAGCAATGTCAGGGGCTGGAATTTGGCTGTTAAAAGTTTTTATTTTGAGGATGGGGCATAGTGAGGCTGGGGCATGTCAGAACTTTATAAAGGCCACAAGTGCAGAGACCGTGTGCACTAGATTAAACTTAATGGAAGAAGCAGTCAGATTTTCAGGGGTATTTTATCTCTTTTTGCACAAATATAAAACCAGACAAAGTTCTGACATTTTATCCTTACCTATCGTGGCTGGCTGTTTCTGCCCCAGCGGGTTTAAACAAGGATGGATGCAATTCAGGTCACGCTGCAGCTGAAGTGGGAGGAAATTCTGAAAGGTTTGTCGTCAGTGTGCAAGAAAGTCGAAAGGAAAGAAAATTTAGTGATAACCACGCTTGTTAGTTCAGCAAAGAACAGTCACGTGGGAGCCTGGAGAAACCAGATCAATGAACTGAAAGACAACAAATGAGATGAGCCTTCAGCTGTGAAGGGATGGATGTTTCCTCAATCAGGAAGGAACGAGGCAGTTCATAGAAGTGGAATACTCCACTCTGAAGGAGTATTCTAATTTTTGCCCAAGGATCTCAGTTTTTCTTTTTATCCTGAAATAAACCATGTAGCTTTCTGCTTGAGGGTGTTTTATTCTTGGCTCTGTATTTTCTCGGAGATCTGATTTTCCACTGCACTGCACCATCTGCTCATGGTTTACACCACGACAGAGCGGAAGGAGTGCAGGGCCTGGCATGAGCTGTCGGTGCTGCTTTGAACCAGTTGTCTACACGCGAGAGAAAAATGCTGCTTAGTAAGGAAATCCTACTGAGAAAATATTTCAGATTTTTCTCTTCTCTTGCAAGTTCCCAGGAGTTTGGAGCACATGAATATTCTGGTCTTCTCTTCACTCTGTGCTCATGAACTCCTTTATCAGTCTCCTGGGACAGGAGCAGCCCCGGAGGCTGGAAAATGGATCAAAAAGATGTCCTTAGCAGAAGCCAAACAGAGCCTAGAAACTCTTCCCGTTCATCTGCCAGAAGATCACAGAGTTTGGTGTCTTGCAAGAGGCACAGGAGCTTGCAGCATCTGCCACTTGCCTTCTACACGTGCAGGTGGCCTCTGAATCCTTGACATGTGCTGATGGTAGAAGGTTGTGTAAGTTCAGTTTGATGTCCCAATAACCACGGGTATCAGCGGTATCTCCTCTGTACAGCAACAGTCAGATGTGAAAGCATCAGTTCAGTTCAGGAGCGCTGCAGTGACCACACCTGGGTGCTGAGCTGGCCCTTCTCACCCTGCCTGGGACACTGCAGGGGCTGTGCAGCTGGGCATTCCCTGTGCTGGGACACTGCAGGGGCTGTGCAGCTGGGCATTCCCTGTGCTGGGACACTGCAGGGCCTGTGCAGCTGGGCATTCCCTGTGCTGGGACACTGCAGGGGCTGTGCAGCTGGGCATTCCCTGTGCTGGGACACTGCAGGGCCTGTGCAGCTGGGTCACTCCCTGGGCATTCCCTGTGCAGCTGCCCCAGCCAGGGGCAGCCCGGCTCCTGGGCTCCACCTGCAGCCATCCCAGCCTGAATCTCTCACTCCTGCCTGGCTCCTCACCCTGCCATATGCTGGGATAGGCTGTGGACATCCACACCCGACCCCAGTCCCTGGGGAACAGCCAGCTGGCCAACAAATCCTGCCAGATTTCAGGGGAAAAATCATAGCTGGGCTAGCTGGCTTAGACTGTAAGAAAGACTCAAGACTGGCAAGTACTCACTCTCATCATGGCATAGCCTGTTGGAAGTGATTCACTTTTGATAAAGTCATTTCTTTAATAAATTAATATCTTTACTACCCCACATTCTACAGAGCCTCGAAGAGAGATGCTGTTCCCTTGCTGAACAGATGGGAAATAGGAGCCCTGAAATGAGCAAAGAGACAGGAAATTTTGACCCATAATAACCGAGACATTGGAAGGATCAATAAACATTAACTCTGGAGTGTTTTCCAAACACATGTGAAAGGGCAGATCGCAAATTTCCCATTTAAATTGGATTTTGACACAAAGGTCAGCTTTCAAAAACACCGATACTGATTTCTGTAAACAAACAAGCAAAGAAAACAAATCCTATTACCTTCTATAAAAATGCTTTCCTCCAAAAAAACAAAGATCTGGAGAGGCAAAAATTTTAGCCAGTCTTTGTGAAATTTATGGGAAAAAAACCCCAAGTAATTACAGTTTTAATCCCAAACTTGAAAACACGAAGTAGTATTTCTCTTCCTATCAAGTTCTTTAGCATTGCAGAATGACTCAGACAAACCTTGTTAAATTATCACGGGGGACTCAGCATTTATCATCTAAACAACACGTTTTACAAATAAGGTAAGAATAATATTTATTTGTGGGAAACACTCAAAACTTCAAACCCTTTCAAACTCAGCAGTTATGAAGTCTGATGATCCTAAAGTGGTTTTTTCTTTTTTCTTTTTTTTTTTTTTTCCCCGGCTCGCATGTCCATCTGTTTGGTGCCCTGTGGTGAGAAGCAATATTAGAGCTTGTTGATCCGAGATAAAAGAATCGCGGTCCGACATCCCCCATACCCCGGAGTTTTCCAGGTGCCGCTGCGTGCACAGACTGCCACGGGCTGAAACCGCCTGCGAAACAGCGAGGGGAAACTGCTCTGAAAATAAACCCCGCTAAAGCACTTCGAACACCTGTCCGTGCAGCTCTGTGCGCTGTCCCTGACAAAGGCCGGTGTCCCTGTCCCTGTCCCCGGGCACCGCCACATCCCCGCGGGGACAGGCACAGCCCGAGCCCCCGGCCGCAACCCGGCCCGCGGTGAGGACCAAACGGGGACACCGCAAGCGGGTGGCTTTGCAATTTCTCCTGATTAAAGCCATGTAGGTTAATCCGTGCTTTTGGTGGGGTGGTCCGCGTCTGCGGAGCAACGTGCAGAACGCGGAGCGCGACAAACTAAAGCACCCAACTTCTGCCGCCAGCAGGGCCCGTTCCGCGCACGGGCGGAGCGCTGGGCTGGCTCTGGAGGAGCGCCCGCCGCCTCCAGCAGGGCTGCGAGCGCCGGGGCCGGGCGGGGGGATGCGGCTGCCCCCGCCCCGCCGCCCGCCGCCCCGGCCCCGCCGCTGCC